>JBBPBX010020050.1:7855-43785 GCA_038048925.1 Garcialebias charrua | reverse complement strand
TCTGGACCTGCAGATTTTTTAGGATCAAGATCATTTAACAGTTTATTTACCTCACTGACTGAGAACGGAGAAAAAGAGAAGGTGTGATTAACAGATGGTTGACTTGTAGGAGGGATTTGATTTGTAGAAGTTTGATTATTAGATAAAGTGGCTGATTTTCCGTTTGTAACTGTGTCAAATAATGAACTAGAAGCAACAAAATGTTTATTGAAACAGTTCAGGATCTCGTGCTTATTTGACACAGGAACAGAGTCAACAAGAAATTGTGATGGGAGGTCAGATGATTGGGGGGTGCCTGAGAGAGATTTGATGGTTTTCCAGAATTTTTTAGGATCGTTTAGATTTTTGGAGGTCTGAGATAAGAAGTAGTTACGTTTTGCGGCTTTGATGGCAGTTGTACATTTATTCCTTAGCTGCCGAAATTTCAACCAATCAGTGTCTGAGTGTGATTTTCTCGCTGCGGCCCAAAGATGATCTCTCCAGTGCAGGAGATCAGCTAGTTCAGGAGTAAACCAGGGGCTGTCACGGCTCTTTATCCTGAACTGCCGGAAAGGTGCGTGTTTGTTTACAAAGAGAATGAAACTATTGTGAAAATAGTTCCAAGCGGTGTTCACGTCATTGATTTGTAGGATACGTTGCCAATCAAAGAGGGATAGATCCCAAAGGAATGACTGTTCACTGAAACGTTTCAAATCCCTTTTTTGAATTATTCTGGGCTTAGCAGGTGGAAGTTTAGTAGATCTAAGAGCTGCTATTACGGAATGATCACTCAAAACGTTGGCAAATACACCTATACCAGGAAATTTGTGAGGTGCATTTGTGAAAAACAGATCTAAGATAGAAGATTTTTCGGGACATTTTATGTTTGGTCTGGTGGGAGAATCGATAAGTTGTGTTAGGTTGAGAGATAGGCAACATTCTTTGAATTTATCACAGAGGGGGGTCGACTTATTCCAATCAATGTTGAAATCTCCAGCCAAAACGATCTCATTGTGTTTTAAATTTCCTATGAATTCAGTCAGGGAGGACAGAGCTTCAGGTGTTGCGGAGGGGGGACGATAACAACCAACAACAGTTAAGGGCTGACCTCCTTTCAAAGTGATGTTCACAGCTAAAGCCTCAAACTGGTTTGCGATTGTTTTTTTAGATGCAATCCTGGCAGCCAAAGAATCTCTGATGTAAATAGCGACTCCACCTCCCCTTGTATTACGGTCACAACGATAGATCTTAAATTCATTGATTGCCAAGTCATTTTTCACAACAGATTTTTTGAGCCAAGTTTCAGAGATAACGATCACATCTGCCCCAGAAGAAGTGATTAGGATTTTCAGTTCATCAAGTTTTTTTAGAAGGCTACGAGCGTTTACATGCAGAAAACGGAGACCTGAAATATTTTTAAACTCATTAGGTGTACAGTAGTTAGTGATTGGCCCTGGGTTTGGCTGAATCCCTGAGATCAATAACAACATTAATATCAGACATTTACTTGACTTCTTTGTCAGTGATGTGTAATTACAGGAGTTAACAGTGTGACATTTTTCCCCCATAATTGAACCATGTGAAACATTAATGAAGATACGATCATTCAGAGCCCAAAAACAATGAAAGTCGCAGTGATGGGCAGATCCAGATGAGTTGATAAGATTTAGTGATTCCAGGTAGTCTGAGAACTGAAAATAATGACAGTAATATGAATGATGCAGAAAAGTCTCTGACCATAAAGCGTCACAATTTAAGTGTGCAAACAGTTCCTTTGAGGAGGCCCAACTACAGTTTGTGTGATAGAGTGTGATGCCCCCCTGTGAATATGAATGGATGTGGTCCTGGTTAACACAAGCTGGATCCAGAATCAACGGGTAGAAACAAGCAATTTGCAGCAAACAGCAGAGTGTGATGCCAGAAATGCCTCTTAAAATTAAAGGCATGATTGTAGCCTGTATCAGGACAGCAAAGGGACAACAGCGTGAACAGCACCAAACAACAGCAACAGCAGCTCCTGATCCTCAGCGGCGCACGATTCTCTCTGCCCGTCTGATCCACAAGTAGCTCCCCAACATTGTGGCACCAAACAGCGATGATCCAGATCCTCCACGCTTCACTCTCCGCTCGTTTGATCCACAAACAGCCCACAACAACGAAATGAGGCTCTTTAAAGTTATCTGCAGCAGGTAAGATGTTTATTGTTGAGCTCAACAACAAATGAGCTCACAACAACAAATGAGGTTCTTTAAAAAAGAAAAAAAAAAAAGCCATCTCCAGAAAAAAACACAGCAAGTCCAGAGGGGCTGAAGCCAACAGAACCTCTCAGCTCCAGAATTATTTCAGCAGCAGTTCAAACTGAAGCCAACAGAACCTCTCAGCTCCAGAATTATTTCAGCAGCAGTTCAAACATCCGCACGTCCCTCAGATGAACGCGCGTGAGAGCACAGTGCAGAGAGAGCGCAGCTCCAGTCGGGTCCAGTCAGCACACGCGCGCAGATGCGCTCAGGTTCCACGGAGGTGAAACAGACTTAATGTGGACTTAATGTAGGTGATGTCCCCACAGCCAGTTCGGTTCGGTTCTGGTCCAGTCAAAAACACCTCCCCCACGCTCACGCACCAGGTACGCTTTCTTCCCCCCACGCCACGAGGTCAACAAAGGACAGCAGAAAAAATCAGCAAAAGTAAAAAACTTCCCTGCTAATGTTGTTGAAAACCAGGAGAAACCACAGGAGAACCGCAGATCCAGGTGGAACGTTCAAACGGGGTCCAGTGAGTGGCAGAAGAAACACCGGGTCTTCGTGGGCGGCTCTCCGGCTTTAGGGCTCACCTGGCCGGGCAAGAATGACCGATGGGGTGAGCTCCCGAACCTGGTCCGACAGAATTTTTTTGAACGGTCCCGTCTGGCTCTCTGAGCTACTGAACACCGAATTCAGATGGAAGATGGACCAGCTTTGGTCCAATTTGAAAAAACGGGTCAGTTTGATGATAAAAGACTCAGAGAGACCAGAGGTGCTGCCGCTCCTGACCTCGCCGGAACCGGAAGTGTTTGAACACACCCCCACACACCGTGGGGACATGTCCTCACCTGCATAGTGGTCAAACACCGTGGGGACATGTCCTCACCTGCATAGTGGTCAAACACCGTGGGGACATGTCCTCACCTGCATAGTGGTCAAACACCGTGGGGACATGTCCTCACCTGCATAGTGGTCACACACCATGGGGACATGTCCTCTGGGAACGCGTCGTGGGTGTAGCTCATGAGGAGACATGTCTTGCCCACGGCTCCGTCTCCCACCACGACACATTTCAACATGATGCTTCCGGTTCTGTTCTTCATGATGGTTCCGGCTCGGGGCTCTGGTCTGGACCTCCGTGCGGGACCAGAACCACATCACACACTGGACCGAGCCGAACCGGACTGTCCACTTGGACCTGGTGCAGAATGACACCCCCGCATTTAAATCCGTTCTGTCGAGACCGGTTCCAGCCTGAACCCGAACCTGTTTACTGACACGTGACTGCTCCCAGTAGTCCCGCTCATAGATATATACATAGATATATACATAGATATATACATAGATATATACATAGATATATCGTTGTCTATGAGAGAAGTCCCAGACTGTGCAGTGAAGGGAAATGAGAATTGAGCGGAGCTGTGCAGGAAGGCGAGGGCCAGGCTAGGATACTCACTTTCTCCACAATAAAAAATAAAATAAATGCATGAGCCTAAACAGTTCATTGTTTTAGTTTTATAAATATTGGCAAAATAATGTTTTTTTTGTTTGTTTTTTTACAAGAATCCAGTCTTCTCTGATAGACTTGCAACCTGGATACTGGCACCAATGACCCCCTACAACCTGAAAAGTAAGATCCTAAAGGTTGCAGACCCCTGTTTCACAAATCAGAAAAAGTTTTCACAAAGCATGCTGTTGGCTGTTGTATCATGTAATAGGAAAACGTGCCTATAATGATAAATTTAAAAAAGTTCAAGACAAAAACAACTGGACTTTATTTATTATACTATTTTATTATATTATACTATACTTTGTTTTTTTTATTGCACTTTTTAGAATTCACCATGTCCTGGATGACTGAGAATCTTCACTAGCTATTAATGACTCAATCAGCCTGCCATACTCTCCCCACCTCTCTGCTTGGAATCTTCGATCCAGCAGCCAGATGCACCGCCCCGGCAAAATGCAGCTAATTTGACCATTAAAGTGCATTTATTAAGAAAATGATAGACAGAAAAACACCTCGGCTATAATTTCGAGCTAACAAACAATTGTTTAGGTAATTTTCTTGTTAAATGTATATATCTATGCTCGCCATTGCTAGACTGCTTTACGGAGGGGAAGTCCAGTGCTGCAGTTGTATCTAACCAACCAATGGGCTGCCATTGTACACCGATGACGCCTCTCCTCATTTGCATTTATTCTTTTCCCAAGTTTGCGTGAAATGAATAAGAAAATAAGGAAATACTAAATAAATAAGGGAAATAAACAAATGGGAAAATGAAAAGTTTTTCAAACAGATGTTGAATGAAAAATAGGTGAAAGAAAAATGGGTAAAAAAAGGGATTGTATGAGAAATTGATTAATGAAAATGGGAAATACCAAATCAGGTAAATGGAAAAAGACAAAAGAAAAACTTGTTAAATTGAAAAATAGGTGAATGACAAATTGATTAAGTAAAAATGGGAAAATAGGTAAATGACAAATTGATTAAGTAAAAGTGGGAAAATAGGTAAATGAAAAATTGATTAAGTAAAAATGGGAAAATAGGTAAATGAAAAATTGATTAAGTAAAAATGGGAAAATAGGTAAATGAAAAATCGATAAATGGGAAAATAGGTAAATGAAAAATTGATTAAGTAAAAGTGGGAAAATAGGTAAATGAAAAATTGATAAATGGGAAAATAGGTAAATGAAAAATTGATTAAGTAAAAGTGGGAAAATAGGTAAATGAAAAATTGATTAAGTAAAAATGGGAAAATAGGTAAATGAAAAATTGATAAATGGGAAAATAGGTAAATGAAAAATTGATTAAGTAAAAATGATGGGAAAATAGGTAAATGAAAAATTGATTAAGTAAAAATGGGAAAATAGGTAAATGAAAAATTGATAAATGGGAAAATAGGTAAATGAAAAATTGATTAAGTAAAAGTGGAGGTAAATGAAAAATTGATTAAGTAAAAGTGGGAAAATATGGAAAAATAGGTTAATGAATGACAAATAACTATTTATTTCACCATTTTATTTATTTATTTAATTTTGGCTAAAACGGCTCCCCATAAAAACGGCTCCCCATACATAAAAGCAGCCGTTCATGACAACAGGGTAGGTAGAATAATAAAACAATGATGTTCAAGCAGACAACTGGATGTAGCACATGGCAACTATTTATAGCAGTGGTGGGCATCAGACCGCTAGAGATTGCTAAAGCGCTAATCCGCTAATAGCGGACCTAAACAATTTGTTAGCGCTATAGCGGATTTACTAATTTTTATAATCCATAAGCGGATTTGCGCTATTTCTATTTAAAATGCAGTACTGCTAATAACTAATTATCTGTCAGTAAAAACGAAAAAACTTATTTACGGACTCTTACATCAACCCGATGTTCTGCTGCTCACGGATCACATCCGGGCAGCGCCGGATGTGATCCGTGAAAAAAAAGCGGGGCCCGCCCTAAGGGGCTCTATTGGCTATTACCTGTCATGTGACAAGACATGATTGGTCAAATGATTCATTGTTTTTGGAAGCGCTCTCTCTATATAGCAGTTAGCAGCCAGTGTGTTACTCTACAGCCTTATTGCTTGTTTTCGAAGAGTCAGACGAAGAGTTTTTAGCATGGAGGGCATCTATTATGCGTCACCGCTACGCAACGCGTCAGCGCCTCATTTACCCTGCTCAAAATTGCGGCCACAGAAGCGAGCCCGCACGGACTTTACGAGAAAACACGGTAAAACCAATATTTCTTTGCTGAGAATAAATATATTTCTTAGCTGACTTTATAGCACAAGGGTTTTTGAGCTTAACCGTTTCACGAAATGGTCAAATCTGCTGGATTAAAAAAAGTAGTTTGCCATTTCAAATGGCGAACTACTTTTTTCATGCAAATGGCCCACGGGTGGGACGGCTTTATTTCTTTAAATTTAGCTAAATAAACGCTTAAAAAATATATTTCTTAACTGACTTCATAGCACAAGGGTTCCTAAGCTTAACTGTTTCACGAAATGGTCAAATTTGCTGGATTAAAAAAAGTAGTTTGCCATTTGCACTTTAGCGCATTAAAATTAGCTTCCGCTAGTTTTCCTAAGACATAAGCGCTTTTGAAGTTGCGGACCTAAATAAATTAATAAGCGCTTTAGAAATAGCAGAACTAATTTTTGGATTAGCGTTGCCCAGCACTGTATTTACCTGTATTTATTTTCACAAACTGCAGTGAACGTCACACTCTTCTTTTGTGGGTCCAACCCCACTGGAGCCCAGCAAGCGCGCCCCCACCTGGCGATATGTTATTACAACCAAAATAACAGCCTCCACACCAAAACATAGTCATACCAACATTGTGTAACAATCCTAATGTAGAGGTTCATTCTTTTCTGTGTCTGGAACACCACAGCTCCTCCCTTGTAAAATCAATACTTCTCCAATCGAGAAAAACACTTTTTTCATAAACAAAAACAAACTCATGTTACATTTGCAGTTTCAAATTCAGTCTATCAGGAGGTCGCCGGTTCCTGACTGGACGAGTGTTCCCTTCGACTGAAGATGATGGCACATCCATAGGTTGATTCCTAACAGTTTTTTCTTCCATCTGTTGATCCACACCTTTATAATAATAATAATAATGAATTCAATTTGTAATGCACTTTTCATTAAAGGGGACCACAGATGCAAAATTCACTTTTTAATGTTTTTGTACTCAACTTTGGGTATTTACTTCATAAAAAAACAGTCCTAAGGCCAAAAAAATGCACCCAGTGGTTTATTTACTATAAGTATATTTATTTATCTTAGATAGAAACGCGCCGATTGCACTTCCTGCGGTTTGTTACGTCACAAACCGCAGCCACAACCCACAGCCACAACCCATCCCAACCTTTGTCCCGCCCCCGTCACCTAGCAACCCCTGGTAATGCTCCACCCACGCGGTTCCTGAGTTCATCTCAGCCTGCACACTAGGTGGCGGTATGCACCTAACAGTTGTTTGCGATCCGCCATAAATCAAATGGAGAAGAAGAGGAATAGTTCATCTCAACAGAATGGCTCCTAAAGTTAAATGTTGCGTTGTTGGCTGCATTACACAACATGTGTCGATACACACTCTTCCAGTCTCAGAGAGCAGAGATGCGTGGCTTAATGTTATTTTTAATGGCAATGTCCAGGCGACATTACCGTAGAAGAATTACACTTCTTATATGATGAAGGACTACTTTTGCACAACTGCCAGTTTGGTTGAGTGGTTAGCGCGCTGGACCGCCACTCGGGAGATCTGGGTTCGCATCTTGTCCATTGCATTTCCCCCCCCTTTTTTTTTTAAGCCTTTTGTTTCGGAGAAACCCTCTCTGACCCTCCTGGCGAAGATAATGGAGCACTAAGCAGATTTAAAATTGATAGTTTTCAGATAAAAAGACCGCACCGCTGTGAGTGTGTGAGTGTGTGTGTGTGTGTGTGTGTGTGTGTGTATGTGTGTCCGCCAGTGACTCGCTCCCTCCAGCTCGCGCGCACAGGCAGAGGGTGGGAGAGTCATACAGAGGAAGAATAAAAAATGACACGACAACTTGTACACTCTGATCTGTCGTGGTCCAGTTCAGCTCAGCTCGACTCTGTGGCAGTAACGTGAGTTGACTTCCTCGTCTGCCTTTGGAGGGCGGAGTTAATGCAAGCAGATCTTTGAAGGGCGTGCCACGAGATCTCATTATCATAAACCGGTCGTTCAAAACGAAAGTTAAAAATGGCAGAATTAAAAAGGGTATAATTGATTATCTAAGAATTATTTTGTGTATTAAATTGAATAAACAGTGTCTGGTAACCCCAAAGAAATACCATAAAAATTTTAAAAACATATCTGTGGTCTCCTTTAATAAAAATCTCAAAGTGCTACAATGTGTAACAAGGTAAAGATAAAAAATAAAACAAGTGATAAAATCAAATAAAATCAACAATAATATCGACTAAGATCAAAGATAAAATCATGTAGATTTAGGCTTGCTTAAAAAATAAAATAAAATAAAACAAGTGATAAAATCAAGTAAAATCAATAAAGATATCAGCTAAGATCAAAGATAAAATCATGTGGAGGCAGAATAGGCTTGCTTAAAAAGAAAAGTCTTAATGCCGCTTTTAAAGTCAACCAGTGACTGTGGAGCTCTCAGGTCATCAGGGAGGGAGTTCCACAGGCGGGGGGCAGCCACACAGAATGCTCGGTCTCCCATGGTCCTCAATTTGGTCCGAGGAATATGAAGTAAATTACTGTTCTGTGATCGTAGAGACCGGGTGGATGAATATGGTGCAAGAATGTCCTTTAGATAGTCAGGTGAAGTGCCGTGCAAGCATTGATGGGTAATGAGAGCAGTTTTATATTGAATTCTGTAGGTGACAGGAAGCCAATGGAGGTTATGGAGAATGGGTGTAATATGATCAAATTTGCGAACTCTCAACAGAATCCTAGCTGCACTGTTTTGAATATATTGAAGCTTCTGAATGTTTTTGCCAGGGATACCAATAAACAGGGAGTTGCAGTAGTCGAGCCTGGAGGAGACAAAGGCATGGACGAGTTTCTCAGCATCAGAAAAAGTCAGAGATGGGCGAAGTCTGGAGATGTTTCGAAGATGGAAGAAGCAGGTTTTAAACAGATGCTTAATGTGATTTTCAAATGTGAGATGAGAGTCCATTTTTATTCCAAGATTTGTAACAGAGGTGGAGAGGGGGATGTCTTGACCAGAGAAGGAGATTGTTGTTAAAGTTGATGCTTGTATCTGGTGAGGGGTGCCAATCAATATGGCCTCGGTCTTGGAGCAGTTCAGTTGAAGAAAGTTTTGATTCATCCATGCCTTTATTTCCTCCAGGCAGGCAGAGAGAGCAGTGAGTGAAGATGGAGATAGGGATGATGATGATGCTCCAGTCCTGATGTAAAGTTGTGTGTCGTCGGCATAGCAGTGAAAGGAAATGTTGAACTGATTAATAATTTGACCCAAAGGCAGCATGTAAAGGGAAAACAGCAGGGGCCCCAGAACTGACCCCTGAGGTACACCACAGGAGACACCGACTGTCTGGGAAGTGGCATTGCCAAGACTGACACATTCCAGCCTATTGGAGAGGAAAGATCTGAACCAGTCCAGGACAGTGTCACAGAGACCGACCTCCACATGAAGACGGTGGAGGAGGATACTATGGTCCACAGTGTCGAAGGCTGCAGTGAGGTCAAGGAGGACAAGGATGGAGGGAGAGCCAGTGTCAGCAGCCAAGAGGACATCATTGGTAACCCTCAGCAATGCAGTCTCTGTACTGTGAGCTGCCCTGAATCCAGACTGGAACTTCTCATACAGAGAGTGTTGCTGTAGGTGGTCCTGCAGCTGAGCAGCAACTGCTTTCTCCAGCACTTTGGACAGAAATGGGAGGTGTGAAATTGGCCGGTAATTTGAAAAAATGTCGGGATCCAAATTAGATTTTTTCAGAAGAGGCCTAATGATGGCAGTTTTTAGAGGCAGTGGAACATGACCAGATTGTAGAGACTGATTTATTATTTGTGTGATACAACCTTTGGTTGTATCGAGATCCTCATCATTCCAAAAATTTCCAGTACAAGTGTCTGTTTGTGTCAAGTGAGCTGGATTTCCATTTACACCCAGAATCTGATTTACATGTCTTTTAACACACTTCCCATTCACTTCCACACTGTACGTTACAGGACCCAGGACCTCCCGCACAATTCCATTTAACCACTTCTCCCCTCCCCTGTAATTTTTTACCAATACAGGTTGACCAACTGTGAAAACTCTGACACGTGACAAAGATGGTTCTGTGTGGTTTTGCATTCTCTCAGAAAACTGAGGTCTGATCAGTGACAGTCTTGTTCGAACCTGTCTTTTTAGAAATAACTCAGCAGGAGTTTTCCCTGTAGTTGTGTGGGGTGTGTTTCGGTACCCTAAAAGAAACTTTGCAACACAGTGCTCCAGTGTCATACCACCTACGGCTCGATTCTTTGCTAGCGACTTCTTAAGATTTTGTACTAAGCGCTCTGCTAATCCATTGCTGGCATGCAGGATGGTATGCCAGTGACTTAATGTGCTGCACTCCATTTTTCTTTAGAAATGACTCAAACTCTTGTGAAACAAACTGAGGACCATTATCAGTTACAACTTCTTTTGGTAACCCATAAGCAGCAAACAAATGTCTCAATGTTTCAATGGTTTTCATTGACGTAGTAGTGTGCATCGGAATAATCTCTGGCCATTTAGCATAAGCATCCATGACTACCAGAAACATTTGCTTGTGGTCCTCTGCAAAATCAAGATGGATTCTCTCCCAAGGGCTAGCAGCCCATTTCCATTTATGCACTGGTGCAGTACAAGGCATACTACACTGCTTTTGACAGATGGTACACTCACTGACTTCCTGTTCAATGCACTCATCTACTGCTGGCCACCAAAATAAACTTCTGGCTAGTGATTTCATCGTTACTATTCCCCAGTGGTGTTCATGCAGTTCAGAAATCAACTGATCTCTTAATTTCTTGGGAACCACCACTCGTAAACCCCACAGTAGACAATCATCTTCAACAGTCAGCTCAAAACGTCTCTGAAAATATGGCTTCAGCAATTCATCCTGTACATGTTTTGGCCAGCCAGTCAACACCAACTGTTTCACCACCTTTAACACAGGATCTTTTTCTGTTTCTTTGGCTATATCCCTCGCAGTGATAGGTAACTCATCAAGGTAAGATACTTTGTAAATAGGGTTTGACACCACATCCCTACTTGGTTTCATTGGTAACCTTGATAAAGCATCTGCATTACTGTGTTGCTCAGATCTTTTGTACTGAATCTCGTACATTACTTGTATGCAGCTAGAATTAAGGCCCACCTTACCATACCATACCATACCATTTTATTTATAAAGCACTTTAAACAGGAACAAGTCCAAACCAAAGTGCTGAACAAACCAACAAACAACAGGCAACACACAAAATGAAGTACACAACGAAAGATATAAAAACATTGCAGATCATAAATAAAGCGATCAAATATAAATCAGCTGGTGTTGAAAGCAACAGAATAGTAGTGAGTTTTTAACCGGGATTTGAAAACTGAGAGGGAGGGGGCCTGTTAGACGATCAGAGGTAACTCGTTCCAGAGTCTTGGTCCTGCTACAGAGAACGTCCTGTCACCTCTGCGCTAAGGCGAGTTTCTGGAACTATTAAGAGTACCCGGTCCTCTGACCTCAAAGCACGTGGAGGGACATATGGGTGTATCAGATCTGAGAGATAGGTGGGGGCGAGACTGTTCAGTGATTTGTAGACATACAGGAGAATTTTGAACTGGATTCGAAGATGAACCGGTAGCCAGTGCAGGGAGGCCAAGACTGGGGTAATGTGCTCACTTTTGCGTGTGCTGGTTAAAAATCGGGCAGCTGCGTTCTGGACCAGTTGTAATCGTGCAATGGTGGTCTGACTGACGCCAAGCAGAAGGGAATTGCAGTAATCAAGCCTAGATGTAACAAATGTGTGAATTACTGTCTCCAGGTTGTTTTTTGATAATATGGGCTTCAGCTTAGACAGTCGCCTCAACTGGAAAAAACAGGATTTAACAATCATATTTACATGACTGTTGAGTTTCATGGAAGGATCCATTATCACTCCCAGATTTGTGACTTTTTGTTTTTCAGACAGGGTAGAGCAGAAAGGTCGATGCAGTGGTTTGAGGTTGTGTCATTGGGAAGGAACAATATGGCTTCAGACTTCTTATCATTGAAACTTAAGAAATTTAAAGCCATCCAGTCCCTGATGTCAGCCAGGCAGTCGAGCAGAGGTTGAATAGAGCATGTACCATTGTGTCTTAGGGGGAAGTAAATTTGACAGTCATCGGCGTAGAAGTGGAAGGGTATGTTGTGTTTCCGGAAAATAGCACCAAGTGGCAGCAGGTATAAGGAGAATAAGAGAGGACCCAGGATGGACCCCCTGCAGAACCCCCCATTTAAGAGCCGCCACTGCAGAACTAAAATCATTGATGGACACACAAAAGGATCTGTCAGAGAGGTAGGATCTGAACCAATTTAGGGCTGACCCTGTGATGCCCACCCACTGCTCCAACCTAGCAATGAGGATCTCATGGTCGATGGTGTCGAAAGCGGATGTAAGGTCCAATAGGACAAGCAGCACAGAGTCACCAGTGTCTGTGGCTAGGAAGATGTCATTAAAAACCTTCAGTAGGGGGGGTGTGGTCGTGAGATGGAGTGAGTCGCACTTGCCAGTGCTCCGGGTAAAATTTATTTTTTAGTACCACCAAGCCCTCTATATGTAATATTTTTTGCCTATTATCACGCACACAACTTCCATCAAGCATCTCTTTTGAAGATTTTGGATTAAAAATGTCTCATAAGTCGACAAGATCGAAGAAGGACGCCGAGAAGGATGACGCTGGCCTAATAACCCTCGAGGCAATTACCTCGCTGCTCGAGGAGCACCGCGCGGCTCTGTCAGCTGAGTTTAAACAAACTTTTCACCAGCTGGATCTCAAATTGGACCAGACCCGGCTCGCGGTGGAGGAACACGGCCAGCGTGTGTCATCACTGGAACTTGTCACTAACGACCTGAGCCAGCGCATGTCGGAGGTGGAAAACACCTGCTCAACTCTGCAGGAGGAAAACACCAGACTAAAATCTAAACTGGCGGATTTACAAAGTCGAAGCAGACGGCAGAATATTCGTGTGCTGGGTTTACCGGAATCTATTGAAAGCGGACGTCCCACAGACTTCTTTTCCAACCTGCTGTGTGACATCTACGGGCGTGACACGCTTCCTTCTCCACCCGAACTGGACCGGGCTCATCGAACCCTCGCTCCGAAACCCGCCTCGGACCAGCGGCCGCGCCCGGTTATCCTGCGAGTGCACCGGGTCCAGGTGAAGGAGCTCATGATCCGGGAGGCTCGACGCAGAGGCAGGCTTGAATACCAGGGAAAACCGGTGCGGATCGTGGAAGACTACAGCCCAGAAGTCCTCAACCAGCGAGTGGAATATAAGGAAGTGATGGCTGCGCTGTATTCTCTGGGTTTAAAACCTGCTCTGCTTTTTCCTGCTCGACTTCGCGTGACTTTACCTGATGGACACAGAAAGTGGCTGGGCTCTGTGGAGGAGGCGCAGAAGTTCATAGACACCTTTCAGGCTTCACAGCGCAAGTAATATTTAAACTTTTCTTCTTACTGATGAGCAATGCGCTGTTCCCGCACTGGCTTTGATTATTACACTAAACTTTTCTTTACATGAGGTGAGGAACAGATGAGCAGGACTCTGCCCATACTCTGATTATCTGAGACTTTTTTAGTTGCAGCTTTTTTTGAACTATTAACATTTTTGAAATGAAACATTTTTCCTTTTCTCGTTTACCTGTTGACTATTTTGAGCTGAATCTTGGGTTAGTCCTGGATTGATTGATAATTAATTTGAGATTGGGATTAATTTAACTTTACGTTTGTATATGTGTGCGTGATTACGGTACACATTTATTTGTATACATTTTTTGGCCTTGCATACTTTAAACTAGTTTGTGAGGTGCTTATAAAAAATTATTATTATTATTATTTTTATTTTTTTTAGGCATTAGGTATTTAGGCACATAAATAATTGAAGTAGGCCTATCCATGTATAAAAATGGGTGAAATATATAATGTTTTTAATATATTATTTTGAACTATTAACATTTTTCCTCTTCTTGTTTACCTGTTGACTATCTTGAATTGAATCTTGAATTGGTCTTGGACTGATTGAAGATTTAATTTAGGATTAGGATTAATTTAACTTTGTTTATATGTGTATGCGTGATCACACATCTATGTGTACATTTTTGGCCTTGCATGAGGTGCTTATACATTTTTTTTTCCTCTGATGATACTGGAGCACTAGTTTAAAAGTTAGACAGGAGACTTATTTTTAATTTCTATGGAGCTTGCTGCTTCTGTCTGTTGCAGCTGTCCAGGGTGGGAAAGGGAGGGGGGTGGGGGGTCCATCACTGCCATTAATTTATATTTTCTTTCACTTTGCCAAGAACTGCACAGCCATCAACACATTAGACTGTATTACCTACCTTTCTTATACAAATTATTAGTAATATGAGTGGTCAGTTGGTGTTGTCAAGCTGGAACGTCAAAGGTTTGAACCACCCCGTCAAGAGAAGGAAGGTGCTCTCTCATTTAAAACAGTTAAATACAGGCATTGCTTTCCTGCAGGAGACTCACATTAGAAGTGACGATAGCAAACGATTACTGCAAACATGGCACGGGCAGAGTTTCCATTCCTCATTTCGAGCAAAGGCTCGGGGCGTCTCGATCCTCATCAGTCAAGACATTTCATTTGAACCTTTTCAAGTTAACTCAGATAAATATGGTCGTTTTGTGATTGTTTCCGGTAAATTGTACAACACACCAGTAGTGCTAGTTAACGTTTATGCCCCAAATACGGATGATGTTGGTTTCTTTGAGAAATTATTCTCACTGCTCCCGGACCTAAACACATACTCATTGATACTCAGTGGTGACTTGAATTGCTGGTTGGACCCAGTTTTGGACAGATCCTCTACAAACCCTGCCACAGCCAGCAGGTCGTCCCACACTATTCGTGCCTTTCTATCTAAGTATGGCCTGTGCGATGTATGGCGTTTTTTACACCCAGCTGAGAGAGAATATTCTTTTTTTTCTCATGTTCATCATTCATACTCGAGGATCGATTACTTTTTCATGGACAACAAACTTCTTCCCTCTGTCCGTGGCTGTGACTACCACAGTATTGTCATCTCAGACCATGCACCTGTCACTCTGTCTTTGTCCCTCCCTGACATTCCTATAAGGAGTAGACAGTGGAGATTCAATTCAACGTTACTGTTAAACAATGATTTTGTTACATTTATAGAAAAAGAAATAACCTTCTTTCTATCCATAAACAGAACTCCTGGGATCCCACTGTCAACAGTTTGGGATACCCTTACGCCAAAAATACACTACACGCGTTGCAGCTCCGCCCCGCTCCGGTCCGACCTCCGCAGCAAATACGCACCCATTATAATCAATGACAGAATTTACACTGGCTCCGCACGGCGGCGGCGAGCTGCGGAGAGCGGACGGCAGTCCGTCAAAATTAGAAATTTTTCTATTTCTGCCGGATGACGGAGCTGTGCCGGAGTCAACTTTTGAAGATTACGTCGCACCAACAGGAAAAGGAACGAGCACAACTTCCGTATTTACAAAATAAAATCACCACGGGCGGACTAATCCTAGCTCTATACGGATTTATTTGTACAAAAATGCTGTCAAACTATCATTTATGACTATTCTATGACTAAACTATTATATTTATGACTATGACTACGCCTAATAACGCAATACAAGAAATAAATAAATAAAAAAGTATTTTATTCTGAAATGTAAACATCACTTCCTGTTGCTCAAACCATGTAGCTCATTTACGAGAGAAGATCAAGGCAGCAGTCTCTCTACAGTTGTTCTCCATCTTCCACCGAATGAATTGTTTTGTTCTGACTTACTTATTTATCACTTGATTTATCGCGCGATCTCGCACGTGTCTCGGAGCGGCGCATCCAGGCGGACCTGAGCGGAGCGCAGGCAGTGGAAATTGGACTCGCTCAGCTGCGACCTGCGGACCGGAGCGGGGCGGAGCCGCGTGCAGTGTATTTTTGGGGTTAAGGCCTATCTCAGGGGACAAATCATTTCATATACCGCCCGGCTGAGGCAAAAATCTCAAAAAGAAAGAACTGATTTAGCCCAGCAGATAAAAGAAATTGATCAACAATATGCTCAAAACAAATGCCCTAATCTGTACAAAAAAAAGTAGAACTCAAAACTAAGTTTGATTTATTGTCTACATACTCAATAGAACAATCACTTTTGAAAAGTAAATCATCATTTTACATACATGGAGAAAAGTCAGGAAAACTACTGGCAAATCAGTTGAAGGGTGCCACGGCGAAACAAATCATCCCTAAGATCCAATTAAAGAACGGCACCATAACTCTAGATCATTTACAAATTAACAGAGCATTTAAGGACTTTTATTCCCATTTATATACTTCAGAATCTCAAACCAACAAGAATTTATCTTCTCAGTTTTTCGAAAAGACCAATATGCCAAAACTCACACCCAATCTGAAAGATGCACTGGAGATCACAATATCCCTGACAGAAATTGTGTCAGCTGTATCGGTAATGCAGTCTGGCAAATGTCCGGGTCCTGACGGCTTCCCTGCTGAATTTTTAAAGAAATTTTCTCCATTACTTTCCCCACTCTTACACTCGGTTCTCTTAGAGTCGTTTGACAAAGGATCCCTTCCGAAATCTTTCTTAGAGGCCTGCATTACCCTCATTGCAAAGAAAGGAAAAGACCCAACTCACTGTTCCTCTTATCGACCAATCTCCCTTTTAAATACAGATGCCAAAATTTTAGCTAAAGTTCTTGCTCAAAGGTTGGAAAAGATCCTTCCTTTCATCATATCAAAAGACCAGACTGGATTCATTAAAGGCAGGCACTCCTTTTTTAATATCAGACGCCTTTTGGACATTATTTATTCTCCTTCGGATACTGTTCCTGAGTGTGTTATTTCCCTTGATGCGGAGAAAGCATTTGATCGGGTTGAATGGGACTACTTGTTTAATGTTCTTGACAAATTTGGTTTTGGCCCCAATTTCATTACATGGGTGCAATTAATTTATTCACATCCCACCGCAACCATTCGTACCAACTCTCAGATATCGAAACCATTCAGTCTACATCGAGGAACTCGCCAGGGATGCCCACTGAGCCCTTTGCTCTTTGACCTGGCAATTGAACCTCTTGCCACTGCTTTGCGGTCCTGTGACACAATTTCAGGAATCTGGAGAGGCGATATGGAGCACAAGGTCTCCCTTTATGCTGATGACCTTTTACTTTTCATTTCTCATCCGACTGACACGCTGCCTTCCGTTTTATCATTACTTGAGGAATTTGGAATCAATTCTGGTTACAAATTAAACTTGAGTAAAAGTATAATTTTCCCTGTCAATACCCTGGCGCAGACTCTTGACTTTAGTAAATGGCCTTTTAAAATTGAGAAGATAAAATTCTCTTACCTGGGTGTTACAGTTACGAGGAGGTATAAGGATTTATATCAAGAAAATTTTGTCTCTCTGTTGAATCAGACAAAGCAGGCATTATCCCGATGGTCACCGCTTTCCACTTCCCTCATAGGCCGTATTAACTCAGTCAAGATGGTCACTTTACCTAAGTTTTTATATCTCTTTCAAAATATTCCTGTTTTTATCCCTGGTTCATTCTTTGTTCAGTTAGATTCCATCATTTCATCATATCTGTGGCAAGGAAAACGTCCACGCTTAAATAAGACACATCTCCAAAAAACTAAGGCCGCAGGCGGTCTTGCCCTTCCAAATTTCCGCTTTTACTATTGGGCAGCAAACTTGCACTGTCTAGCATTCTGGTCATTCTATTACAACAGACCTGACAGCCCTGACTGGGTAGAGATGGAGTCACAGTGTTCTGGGAAATGGTCCTCCGTGGCTTTCTTGGGATCCTCATTCCCGCTTCCACCATTTACAACTGTTACAAATCCAGTTATAAAACACTCACTAAAAATCTGGGCACAATTTCGTAAATATTTTGATTTCTCTAGTTTCTCTCTTTATAGCCCTATTATGTCTAACCAACTTTTCAAACCATCATCTCAGGACTCTGTTTTTAAAGAATGGCAAAGAAGGGGTATAGTACGCTTCAATGACTTATTTATTAATAACACTTTAGCTTCATTTCAACAACTATGTGAAAAATTTAGTCTTCCCCAGTCCAATTTTTTTAGGTATCTCCAAATACGGCACTTTATTACTCTTCATTTGTCCAACCTCTCCATTTCAACTGATAGCAGTATTGTTGACACTATTCTTTCTCTAGACCCAAATAAAAAACAGTCCATTTCATTCATTTACAGTAAACTATTGGATTTGAAGCGTGCTTCCTCAGATAAAATCAAAGCTGCTTGGGAAGAGGATCTCGGCTCCTCTATTTCAGAGGACTCTTGGACCTCCATACTCAAACTGGTGAGCTCCAGTTCTTTCTGTGCTAGACATTGTCTAATACAATTTAAAGTGGTGCACAGAGCTCACATCTCTAAACTGAAATTGTCCTCTATGTATCCTGATGTCAGCCCATACTGTGTGAGATGCAAACATGCTGAAGCCTCTCTCTCCCATATGTTTTGGTTTTGCCCATCTATGAACAAATATTGGCGGGAAATCTTTCAGACATTATCACGTGTACTAGATACACGTCTGAACCCTGACCCACTGATTGCTCTGTTTGGTCTTGTAGAGGGCATGACAAACCTAAATAAAAACCAACAACACGTAATATCGTTCACCTCTCTCCTGGCCAGACGAGCTATTTTGCTAAGGTGGAAAGAACCGTCTCCACCCACTCACGCTCAGTGGTTGGCTGACATCATGTCCTGTTTAAAGCTGGAGAAAATCAGATTCACACTCCAACAGAAAGAGGGTAAATTTGAGAATGTTTGGGGACCTTTCCTGAATCTGTTCCAGTCTCTTTGACAACACAACTCCATCCATCCATCCATCCATTTTCTTCCGCTTATCCGGGGTCGGGTCGCGGGGGTAGCAGCCTAAGTAGGGAGGCCCAGACTTCCCTCTCCCCAGCCACTTGGAGCAGCTCCTCTGGGGGAATCCCAAGGCGTTCCCAGGCCAGCCGAGAAACATAGTCCCTCCAGCGTATCCTGGGTCTTCCTCTGGGTCTCCTCCCGGTGGGACATGCCCGGAACACCTCACCAGGGAGGCGTCCAGGAGGCATCCTAACCAGATGCCCGAGCCACCTCAACTGGCTCCTCTCGACAACACAACTCATTCAGGTTAATGCAGTCTCTTGGCTATTTTACCTTTTATTTATTTTTTTCCCTTTTCTTTTGGCAGTGATTGGGTAGGGATTATTTTCTATGTTATTATTATTTTTATTTTATTTATTTATTTTTTCCTTTGGTGTGGATTATAATGTACATGTTGTAACTTAGATTGACTGTTGTGTTTTTTTTGTTTTGTTTGTTGTTGTTGTTTGAAGAAAAAAAATGAAAAATTCAATAAAAAAGATCTTGAATTTGAAAAAATAAAATTAAAATAAATAAATGAATAAACGGCCAGAAACACGCGATCGGTAGGTAGAGCTCACGTTGGACTGTTCAGGGCGGTGAAAACTGTGCCCAGCATCTTCCCATTGTTTTTGCGCATGCGCCACTTATAACGAGAGTCTATGGATAAGATCAAAGCGCCCCCAAAACAGGAAATACGTCACCAATCCAAAAACGTTTTTTGAAACAAACCATATAACTCACCATTACTCATAAAATATTTATCCTACACAACTAAAAACATGTATTTTGAAAAAAAAAGTTTTATTATTTAAAATTTAAATTTTTTTTAAGTCTTCAATGAAACTTGGTCCAGAATTTCCAGTGGGGCGGCGCCCTAGCGCCCCCTATTGGCCGGCCGCCCCTGCTTACAAGTGATTGTCAGTGCCCTCAGGGCCCCCTTGCTATTCACAGGGCTGAGTGATACTGGCAATAACAGCAAGCTTAACCTTGTTAGATGTCCTACATTAGGTTGATTAAATTCCTACATCTCTCCAGGTGTGCACAGGTGTCTACAACCCTCGTTCACGGACTAGTGACCAGAACAGTGGCTTCTCAGAAATGGTATTTAGTAGTCACCACGACCTGAAACTGGAGCTGGACCTGGTGGAGCCAAATCATGTGGTGGAGGATGTGGAGGCTGCAGTAGACCTGCTGCTGCAGGACAGTTCTGTCATACCTGTCTAACACATGACTCATACCTGTCTAACACCTGACCGTTACCTGTCTAACACCTGACTGTTACCTGTCTAAAACCTGACTGTCACCTGTCTATAACGCCCGACTGTCACCTGTCTATAACGCCCGACTTTCATACCTGTCTAACGCCCGACTGTCATACCTGTCTAACGCCCGACTGTCATACCTGTCTAACGCCCGACTGTCATACCTGTCTAACGCCCGACTGTCATACCTGTCTAACGCCCGACTGTCATACCTGTCTAACGCCCGACTGTCATACCTGTCTAACGCCCGACTGTCATACCTGTCTAACGCCCGACTGTCATACCTGTCTAACGCCCGACTGTCATACCTGTCTAACGCCCGACTGTCATACCTGTCTAACGCCCGACTGTCATACCTGTCTAACGCCCGACTGTCATACCTGTCTAACGCCCGACTGTCATACCTGTCTAACGCCCGACTGTCATACCTGTCTAACGCCCGACTGTCATACCTGTCTAACGCCCGACTGTCATACCTGTCTAACGCCCGACTGTCATACCTGTCTAACGCCCGACTGTCATACCTGTCTAACGCCCGACTGTCATACCTGTCTAACGCCCGACTGTCATACCTGTCTAACGCCCGACTGTCATACCTGTCTAACGCCCGACTGTCATACCTGTCTAACGCCCGACTGTCATACCTGTCTAACGCCCGACTGTCATACCTGTCTAACGCCCGACTGTCATACCTGTCTAACGCCCGACTGTCATACCTGTCTAACGCCCGACTGTCATACCTGTCTAACGCCCGACTGTCATACCTGTCTAACGCCCGACTGTCATACCTGTCTAACGCCCGACTGTCATACCTGTCTAACGCCCGACTGTCATACCTGTCTAACGCCCGACTGTCATACCTGTCTAACGCCCGACTGTCATACCTGTCTAACGCCCGACTGTCATACCTGTCTAACGCCCGACTGTCATACCTGTCTAACGCCCGACTGTCATACCTGTCTAACGCCCGACTGTCATACCTGTCTAACGCCCGACTGTCATACCTGTCTAACGCCCGACTGTCATACCTGTCTAACGCCCGACTGTCATACCTGTCTAACGCCCGACTGTCATACCTGTCTAACGCCCGACTGTCATACCTGTCTAACGCCCGACTGTCATACCTGTCTAACGCCCGACTGTCATACCTGTCTAACGCCCGACTGTCATACCTGTCTAACGCCCGACTGTCATACCTGTCTAACGCCCGACTGTCATACCTGTCTAACGCCCGACTGTCATACCTGTCTAACGCCCGACTGTCATACCTGTCTAACGCCCGACTGTCATACCTGTCTAACGCCCGACTGTCATACCTGTCTAACGCCCGACTGTCATACCTGTCTAACGCCCGACTGTCATACCTGTCTAACGCCCGACTGTCATACCTGTCTAACGCCCGACTGTCATACCTGTCTAACGCCCGACTGTCATACCTGTCTAACGCCCGACTGTCATACCTGTCTAACGCCCGATTGTCAACCTGTCTAACGCCCGATTGTCAACCTGTCTAACGCCCGATTGTCAACCTGTCTAACGCCCGATTGTCAACCTGTCTAACGCCCGATTGTCAACCTGTCTAACGCCCGATTGTCAACCTGTCTTAACGCCTGACTGTCACGTGAATCCTTGAGGTTTCACGTTTTTACCTCTGAACGACACCTGTCACCGAACATCTGTCTAATTCTTGACCAGCGCCTCTAACACCTGTCTACTGCATGATTGTACCTGACACTTGTTTATCACCTGTCTGACAGCAAAATAACACCTGTCTAATATTTGACTTACACCTGTCTGACCCGTTTGACACGGGTTTATCACCTGTTCATTACCTGTCATCTGTCTTTTGCTTGAAACAGACATTCTGTATAAATTAATTCTTAAACAATCTGGAAACTGCACATCGTTTCTGCTCTGGTGTTGTTTACAGAAGTGAATGTACTGTAATCGTGTTTTACAAACTAAAAATGAAGTGTTTTTTCAGACTGAACATAAAATAAAAACTGTTCATCTGAAGCTCATAATTTTGTTTAATATTGACATAAATCCCGAGAGCTGATCTGGACCAGGTCCTGAAACCAGAGCTCAGGTGTGTCATAAATAAAGATTTTATACCAAACAAACCCAAAGTTGTAACATTCTCTATCTGTGGTCCCACTAAGACCTTGCCTACATGCAGTTTTTATACTTGGCTTCTCTTGGCTGTTAACAGACCTGTGCCTTCCAGTGGCAGTTTAATGGAATAATTTTCATACAGAGGAAAGGATTAAAACTGTATTTAAATACCTGATGCATGCTCAATAATCCAGGTAGAAAAATCTAAAAAAGCTAAGTCTGGTCCTCTGGACATTCAAAAAATAAAAGCTGAATACAGCCTCTCAGACTGAGGAAGTCTTTTGGACGAAAAACGAAACGTTTCTAAAAAAAAATTGTTTTATTTTTTGAATGTCCAGAGGACCAGACTTAGCTTTTTTAAGATGTATTTAAATAATTAATTTTTCTATTGAGTCTCATAACAACCTGCCTGACCTCACACACCTTTCTGTAAAGAACTTTTGTTATATAATTAAAACATCTATTAAACAAAAGAATGAACCATTGTTACAGTGTAACATAAAACCTTTAGCAATCATGTTAACATTTAATTTGATTTCTGAAAGCATTCCGAGGACCCTCATTTTTTGGTTCATGACCCAAAGTGGGGCCCTAACCTCCACTTTGGAAGCCACATATCTTGAATGCAGTACTTTTTATACATTTATATAATGAAAATTAAAACCACAAGACAACACCTCAAAGAAATAATATACAGTAATTTTATTTTGTTATCATACAATCTTTTTAATATGTGGTCTCATTGTCAAGAGGCCTGTTATAAATGTACAAAATAAAAATATAGATTAATCACTGCAGCTCATTGTATTTAAAAGTATCAAAGAGAGATAAAGACTATTTAGATATTAAAAATATTCGCTGGTTCAGTTTTCCCTGTTTACAAACGTTTGACCTCCTAAATATGGCGCCGGGAAGTGTACACGTCGGCACAGGAAGCGGATCAGCCGCCGCGCATGCGCGGTAGCTCTGCCAGGATCCCTGTAAAGATGTCGGAGCAGGCGGGGAGGGAGCGGAGCGGAGGACCCGAATCAAAAGCAGAGAACCCGCAACTGTCTGCCGTTGCACCGTTCAAGGTAAGAGTCGGAGAGCCTGTAGGGATCCTCCGACCACACCGGCAGGTGGATGAAGGGTTCGGCTTGCGGAAGGAGCAGGTTCTGGTTGCGAGCCGAGCGAGATTTTGTAGTTCTAAGCAGAAATGTTGACGAGGGCGCGCAGAGCAGCGACAGGGGCGTGTCCGCCATCTTGTGAGCAGCAGCTGCGTGTTGAAGCACAGACCGAGCGGACAGCCTCAAATGGCCGCTCGCAGCCCGACGGACGGGGAGGTCGCGGCGGATCCGGTTGTTTCCGGCACTTTGAACGGGTTCGGGCGCTCACGGAGCGGTACCGACCGCTGCGGTGTCGGTAAAGCTGTGCGCGGGCTTCGACGAGCAGCCGCAGCCTTTTGTTGCCCTCCTCCTCCCCCTCCCTGTTTGTTTGGAAACCTGCAGTGCGCATGCGTGTAACCATGGCGCTCATTTCTGCGTCTGAGAAGAAAAACAGAATCAAAATGTGAAGAGCGATTCATCCCAGCGCGTGCTACCGTGTCAGCAAGCACACACCGAGACTCCAGCTGCTCATCGATCAGTGTTGCCAGATAGAGTCCAGGTTTTCAAGCCCAAAAATCTGTTCAAAACCCCCGCCCAATCAATATATTGTTATATTTACTGTTTTAATATGAACTCACATTAGCCAAGTTAATTTAACACTATGTGGCAAAATGCTACAAAGTCTGCCCATAGTGCTCTGCTTAAATGACCAACTAAAACACAGACCGGGAGTGGAGCGCGCCTCGAGCTGCGTTCACGGACCGTTCAGAAAGTGTCACGTGACACATCACAGTCATACAACATCCTAGCCTGGTTAAAACCAGACCCTTGTCGAGCTGTGCAGGAAGGCGAGGGCCAGGCTAACAACATCCTGATGGTGCGCAATAATCCAAGCAGGAAAAAAAAGTTAAATTAGGTCCTCTGGATGGGTTAAAAAATTGTAGAAACGTTTTCTTCTTATAACAGACTTTTTCTTTTTTTTACTTCTGTACTGTATTTACAAAAAATATATATATATATTTATATATACATGTATATATATTATATATACAGTATATAAATTGTGCTTTGACAAACTAATCTATAAAACAAACATTTTGTCAACTAGAAAGAGGAAAAGAGGGGGCAGGTCACTTGCTTATACTGTAGTTGCATGGTTGCCACCCCAACAGAGAGCCTTGCCACCCTGTTTGCCACCCCAGCTGGACATTACAAACGCAAACATCTTTTTTCCGACATTATTGAATGCAGCACAATGTACTGTAGTCATATGGTCCACACTCCTTACCAGTTGGTGGCGGTAATGCTCACCTAACTTTCTTGCCAACTGCCAATAAATTTAAAGAAGAAGAAGCACAACGTACAACTGACTCAAGACGTCAAGTTCTGACTGAGTGGCGGGAAGTGAGAAATGAAATGAAAAGAGGACTGAACACACCTGTATTTCTGCTGCCTGTACTTTGGCTGTTTCATGTCTCTCCCTTTACATTGCATCATTTTATTTATATATACAGGTAGTCCCCGACTTACAAACGAGTTCTGTACCTACGGGCCGTTCGTAAGTCGAAAATTCGTAAGTAGGATCACATACAACATTTTTTTAAATAAATAGATAGATGTACTGTACAGTTACCAAGCACTTAGCCTATCATAACACAGTTTTTAAAGATGGAGTGAGTTGAATTGTCTCCCTTTCACATAAAGGGAGCTAGCTCCCTTTATGTGAATGGAGCCTGCTAGGGAGGAGGGAGACAATTCAACTCACTCCTTAACTGTGTTAGGATAGGCTAAGTGCTTGGTAACTGTACAGTACTGTACATTTATTTATTATTTTAAAAAAGTTTATTTTTATAATGAGATGCGTTCGTAAGTCCGAAACGTCGTAAGTTGGGGCGTCGTAAGTCGAGGACTACCTGTATACTGTATATATATACATGTATGTGTGTATGTGTGTGGAGGGGGAGGGTGTTGCCACCCCCTGAAACATCCTTGCCACCATCTTGCCACCCCATAGATATTTTTCTAGACCCGCCTCTGTGTGAATGGGTGTCAAGAATCCAGAGAATCATAAAAACAGCAGATTACGTAACTGAGGAGGTGAATTTATTTTGTTAGCAAATAATAGAAACATTAATTAAACATTAGGCCCTACTTCTGCATTTACAAACACACACACACACACATCAAAATTGGGCTTTGACAAACTCATCGATCAAACTAAAAACAAATTGTCACATAGAGGAAACGAGGGGGCAGGCATCATCTCGCTTTGAGATTATACTCCGTTGCATGTGCGCTGTGAGTGAGCTGAAAGAAAATGCAATGTGACTCCAGTACTGAAAGTATGCAATATAGTTAGTACTGAGATGATGTTTCCGCTTTTTGTTTCATATAGAAAAATGTTTTTCATTCTTAAATCCAAAGGTTCATAAAGAACCAAATTTATGGTGTGCTTGTTTTAAATGTTTTCATTAAAAAAGGCTAGATTTGTGAAAGTACCCAGGTTTTTTTTTTCTACGACATTCACACAACATCTTAGACAATTAAAGCTTAAATACTAAGTTTAAAATGTTAAAGAGGAGGGCATGTTAGAGGTATTTAAAAGTCTTTATATTTTAAATTACTTATATTTTAACATCTTAAACTTTACTTTCTAGTTCATCAAGTGTTCTGAGTTTCACAGGGTTTATTGTGAAACCTGACCTCGTTCTGATTAGCAAAACCTATCATGCCTGCACGATAAACATTAGGTTTCTAATTAGGTTTCCCAGAACAGTCTAAAAACAAAATGTTCGGCTCCAGTTTATCGCTTGAGAAAGATGTGATGAAATTGTGTTTGACCTCGCTGATATTGTTTCTGTGTCACTCGCTTGAATAAAAAAGACGGACTCAAATCTTAGGAAGTTGGAGTTCATTCTGACCATATTTTCCGGAATAAAGGTTGCACCGTTATATAGATCGCTTTGTCCAATTATTGCCCAAAAATTGGAAAAATCCATAAACGGGTCGCACCTTTATATAGATTGCACCTACGTCACGGCCGACGTAACGCGTCATCCACCGCTGAAGTGACGCGTCACCGCTGAGACAACCCGGAAATGTGGACGAGTGTTTAGCTCTGTTGCAAATGTCTGCCACAGGAGCGCACAGCAAGGCTTTAAGAAGATTAACACGGTAAAAACAATTATTTGTTTGCTAAAAATTATAGCTGACATTATAGCACAAGGGTTCCTGAGCTTAACCGTTCCTTAATAAATTCACGAAATGGTCAAATCAGCTGGATTTAAATTGTTTCGCTTTGACGTCTTCCAAACGGTCGCGTGCGCTGCGAAAATAAATTATAAATAAATCAAATTTTATCTCAAATGTCTCATACAGGTCAACAGTTTGTAAATGAAACCCAAATAATTACATTCTGTGAGCTGAAAGAAAATCTGCCGAGTGGTTCATGAGCTATTTAGACCAATAGTAGCAGGAAAATAACCTGAAGCTAACACGACACGATTACCGCATTTTCCGGTGTATAGGTCGCATCTTTTTATAGTTTTTTCAAGGCCTGCGACCTATACTCATATATGGCTTGTTATCACTTTCGGTGAAACTAATTTTTAAATCCAGCTCATTTCACAATTACGTTCATTTATTAAGGAAAAGTTCAGCTCAGACATATATTTGCTATAATTTTTATCAAACAAATAATTGTTTTTAAGTGTTAATCTTCTTAAAAGCCTTGCTGTGCGCTCCTGTGGCAGACATTTGCAGCAGAGCTAAACGTAGGTGCAACCTATACACCAGTGCGACCTATCTAGGGATTTTTCCAATCTATTGGTGATAATTGGACAATGCGACCTATACACAGGTGCGACCTATACACCAGAAAATACTGTACGTCTATAAAACAACATTTTATCTCAAATGTCTCATACAGGTCAACAGTTTGTAAATGAAACCCAAATAATTACATTCTGTAAGGTTGATAAATATCTGTCCTGTAGATCATGAGTTATTTATCTAAATGGTATCCGTTTACAGTAGCTAACCGCTAACAAAAAGGATGCTAAAAGATCGATTTTTTAAATCCAACATCTCATAAAGCTAGTCAGTTGTAAATGTCCATACAGTGATTACTTTCTGTAAGTTTGATAAAAATCTGTCCTACGGATCTGTCCTGTGGTTCTTGACTTATCTTGCTAAAAACAAAGCTAGCAGTAGTTACGGTACCTCCAGAGCAGGAGGCCGGGCAGCGACAGAGTAAGTCCGACCAGAGGAGGCTTTCTTCGGACACATGAGGTGGGAATGGTCGGTGGACTCAGGGCTCCAGAGCAGGAGGCCGGGCTGCGAAGCTGCGGGCTGTGGGTGTACCCTAGCGGCTGAAAGTGGTACTGCACCATTTTTTATTTATTTTTTGCCAAAATGAAAAACGGTCATATCTGAGCCAAAAATTGGCCTAAAAATATGGGGAAAAAATCCATAAACAAGTCTCACCTCTCTATAGGTCGCAGGGCATGCAAATTAGGCAAAAGACTGTGACCTATATTCCGGAAAATACGGTAATCAGGTGAATTTCCCTCTTTGCAAAGAGTCGTCCTAAATCTCACGCTGTTGTCTTGTGTGAATTATTTATTTAATGGTTTAAATGAAAAACACCTATCAACAAGTGTCCAGAGTGTCATAAAAACTGCTGCTGAAGTGTTGGAGTTATTTATTTATCGTCTCAACAGCAGAGGGTAGCGACATGGTTTAACCATGGCTCCCAAAATGTCAAGACAGTCATATTTGTTCATAACTTTATTATTAGTAAATCTCAGAGTTGCCAAATCCAAGCAGTTTCCGTAAATCACCCTGACAAGAGTTCCCAGATTTTGTTCCAGCGGCAGCAGGAAACTGTCCTCTTGTCTAAAAATCCGCCTGCTGCTAAAACAGGATCATTTGTGCCGACGCCCTCTGTTGTCTGACAATAGCCAATCAGTGATTCAGGGGAGCTTTGCTATGAGCCAGTAATGATGACTGATTGGTTGAAATGTGTTTTAAGTTAACACAAAAAACAACAACAACGCAGAAATGACTCCAAATCCGCCCATCCAAAGTCATTTCTACAAGCAATAGTCGGAATAAAAACCGCCCAATCTGGCAACACTGTGTCTGACACGACACGCGTTTCCCGCCTTTACATCAGCTGTTCCTCCAGTCAGTAAACAGCCCGCCTGTTTTCAGTCAGCTGTTCCAGATCACAGGTCAGAACCTGAGACTGGCTCCAGACGGTGTTACCTGTCCCAGCACACCTGTCATGCACATCTGTCTGCACATCTGGGAGTTCTGTAAAACTCCGAGCTGCACTCTGTAAAATAGTTTCAGTGCGGACGTCACAGCGGTGTCTGTTTTTGTTCACTTTTCACAAATCCCAATAAAAAATAAATAATTTTCTTCCTCTTATCTGGGGGTCGGGTCGTGAAGGTTGCAGCCTGAGGCCCAGACCTCCCTCTCCCCAGCCACTTGGGCCAGCTCTTCCAGGGGAATACCTACAGGAACGAAGATCGATCGGTAAATTGAGAGCTTCACCTTTTGACTCAGCTGTCTCTTCACCACGACAGACCGGTACAGCGCCCGCCACACCTATCTCGCGCTCCATTTTCCCCTCATTCTTGAACAAGACCCCAAGATTCTTAAACTTGGCGGTTCCAAAAACACGTCTTAAAGCTCCGAGGAGATTGGGCGTTTTCAGTCATCGGTCCCAAACTTTGGAACAACCTGCCCCCAACATTAGACAGGCCTCCTCCCTTCACATGTTCAAATCCCTGATAAAAACCCATCAGTTCTCTCTGGCGTTTCATACTGTGTGAGCTGACAGTAGTGTATATATTTTATCCTGTGTTTTCATTTTAACCCTAGCAGGTCTGAGGCCTAAATGTCCGTTTTGGTATAATTTTGAATTTACCCTTATATTTCCATCATAAAAACTATTTACCTTGCTTTGTTTGGTATCATCTTTTTCAGCACAACCTCAGCTTCATGATTCTACAGTCTTTGTTTCATTTTGACAAAATGCATTATCACATTGGAGCAAAAATAACATTAAAAAATGAAATCTGTGTTAGTAAAATATTGAAATGTTTACTATGAAATTCACAAAAATATTGGAACGAACCATTTTGACAGCCTAAATTGAATTAATGCTGTTCTTATACATTGTTGTTATATTTTTACTGCTGTTAATTTAATAGTTTTTACCATTCGTGCGTGCTACGGTTTCTGTAATTTTTTTAATCTCTTTGATGTTGTTTGAAGCACTTTGATAACAGTTTATCTGTTTTAAACTGTGCTATATAAATAAAGATGACTTGACTTGACTTAAACTCCTCCACTTGGGGCAGGACCTCCTTCCTGACCCGGTGAAAACACTCTCCCTTTTTCTGGCTCAAGACCATGGACTCGGATTTGGAGGAACTGATCCTCATCCCGGCCGCGTCACACACTGCTGCGAACCACTAAACTGCTAATAAAAAATATATATATACAGTATATATATATTTTTTTTGTTTTAGACCAATGATGTCCCAATTTACCGTAATCACTGAATCAGGTGTGTTACAGCAGGGAAACAAGTAAAACATGCAGGTTGGTTGCCCTCGAGGGCCAGGACCGGGTACCCCTGACTTGAGTTTTATTGTGAAAGTCCTGTCTCTTCCTGTCAAAAGGTCCATGTGGTTCTGAGGAGCAGCAGAAATGTCCAGTAACAGCCAGGCACTTGTGACGGGGGAGGCAGCCACAATGGTGTCTCCTTCTGGCTCCGCCTCTTCCCAGGGACCACCCCTTTCTCCATCCACCACCACCAAATCACCTGAGCTTCCAGGTATGCACCCAGTTCTCACTTCTCTGTCTGTCACCTGTCTTTCTCCCCGTCACCTGTCGGTCTCTCTCACCTGTCTGGCAGATGAGCTGGTCCAGGCCGGATGGTCCAAATGTTGGTCTCGGAGGGAGAACCGGCCATACTACTTTAACAGATTCACCAATCAGAGCCTGTGGGAGGTGCCAGTCCTGGGTCAGCATGATGTCATCGTGAGTCCCTCCTATAAACAAACAAATAAACAAACAAAACAAACAAACAGCTGTCTGTACTGATGTGTGTCCTGGTCTGTTCGCAGTCCGACCCACTGGGTCTGAACGCAGCTCCAGCAGAGGGCGGAGCCGGAGACAGTACCCTTGGAAATGGTCAAAGGAAGAGGAGAAGCTCTGAGGAGCAGGGGGCGGGGCCTAACAGTTTTAAACGTGCAAAGGTACAGCTGCCTCACCTGATCTGAGTGAGACCAATGTGCAGTGGCTTATGGGAAACTGAGTCCAGTCTTGATTCCAGGTGGAGCCTAGCACTCCCATCTCTCCCAGCACCCCTGGAGCCAAACCCGTGAGCTCTGCCCCCGAGGACAAGCAGGCCCAAACAGCCACGCCCACAACCCCAAGTCCAGCGCCATCACCAGCCCCCTACAAACCAGCCGTGTAAGTACTGACGTCGTGCCCTCTTTTGATTTCTGATCCTGCAGGATTTACTGATCCCGGTGTGGTTTTTGGTTCAGGATCTACTGGGATCTGGATGTTCAGACCAATGCTGTGATCAGAGAGCGACCCCCTGCCAGTCTCCTGCCCCCCCACCCTGAGATCGAGCTGCAGAGGGCGCAGCTCGTCGCCAAGCTGAGGCAGCACTACCATGAGCTGTGCCACCAGAGAGAAGGTACAAAACACACCTATAGGAATCTATAGCTTCATCCAGACCATCATGTCTGCTGCTGCACGAACATCTGAACAGAAATCTGTTGGAGGAGTTTCAGTCAGAGCTCATCATAGCACAGAAACAGCACGGTGAGAGATACTACCGTATTTTTCAGCCTATAAGTTGCAGTTTTTTTTAACTAATTTTCATGTCCTGTGACTTATGGGGCGAAGCGACAGATTTATGGATTTTTTCCCATATTTCTAGACCAAGGCTGAGATTTGGCTGAGATGTGACAGTTTCCATTCATTCTGACGAAAAAAAATGGAGCAGTACCACTTTCGGCTGCTACTAGGGTCCACCGACCGTTCCCAGCTCATGTGTCCGACAGAAGCCTCCTCTGCTCGGACTCACTCTGCCGCAGCCCGGCCTCCTGCTCTCTGGAGGTCTGAACTAGTGTTGCCTTGTTAGCAAAATAGTTCATGAACCACACGACAGATTTTGATGAAACTTACAGAAAGTAATCACTGGATGGACATTTACAACATAATAGCTTTAGGAGATGTTTGAGCGAAAATTCGATTTATTTATAATTTATTTTCGCAGCGCGCGCGACCGTTTGGAAGATGTCAAAGCGAAACAATTTAAATCCAGCTGACTTGACCATTATGTGAATTTATTAAGGAAAGGTTAAGCTCAGAAACACTTTTGCTATAATGTCAGCTAAGAAATATATATTTTTTGTTGTTTATATTGTTAAATTTTAAAGAAATTAAGCGAATCTGCTCGCTGCGCATGCACGTAGCGAAACTAAATTTTAAATCCAGCTGATTTGACAATTACTGTACGTGCATTTATTAAGGAAAGGTTAAGCTAAGACACATCTTTGCTATAATTTTCAGCAAACAAATGATTGTTTTTACCGTGTTAATCTTGTTAAAGTCCTACCGTGCGCGCTCTAGTGGCAGCCATTTGCAGCAGGGCAAAACACCAGCCCACATTTCGGGTTGTCGGCGGTGACCCATAACATACACGACGCGTCAGCGGTGACGCATAATAGATGCGACTTATGGGGCGAAGCGACTTAAAGGCCGGAAAATATGGTAAATACGTATATTCTCATGGCCTCAGACAATGGACTTTTTATTGTCAAGCATCGCATGAGGTACATGAGGTAAAATGAAACTGTGCACTCAAGGTTCCAGTTACACCCAGAAATATACTGTAAAGTATAAAAAACAACAGTATTCAAGGATCTAAGATATACGCTAAACAGAAAAATGTAAAACAATACGGTGTATAAAACAGCAGCCCGAACACGAGTTGGTAGGTCCACTATGCAGGTGTGCTGCTTGTGGGACTCAGTTTGTTGTGGCTACTTGGACTGATGAAGTAATTAGGATGAAGGATGAAACGTCTCAACAAAATAAAAAAAAGAAAGAAACCGTCCAGATGACCTGATGTTGGGACTTGGAGCTATAGAAATAAACTGAATAGAATTTTAAAGCTCGGGTTTCGTTCTGAAAATGGTTCCTCTACCTGTGGGCTGTATGTCAACAAATTGTCTCGGTGTCTTTGTGGCTCAGGTATCGATCCGCCTCGAGAGTCCTTCAATCGTTGGCTTCTGGAGAGGAAAGTGATCGATAAAGGCCTCGACCCGTTACTGCCGAGTGACTGTGAGCCCATCATCTCCTCGTCCATGTTCAGAGAGGTGATGAACGACATCCCCATCAGGTAGGTGCCTGCTGCGGGTCAGACCAGGTTCTGTAAGCCAACAGGATGTCCAACTACAGTCCTGTCCCTACAGCCTGGACAGGTCTCCAGTCTTAGATGATTACATCAAATACAACTCCTGTTGGAGAGTGTGTTTTCAGCTCAGCGCTCCATGCTGGGATCTCAGATCAATCAATCAGTGACCGGCTCTTATCAATCCTGTATTGATCTGTGTCTCAGATTGGCTCGGATCAAGTACAAAGAGGAGGCCCGGAAGCTGCTGTTTAAATACGCTGAAGCTGCCAAGAGAATGATCGACTCCAGGTGGGTGGCAGCTGACCAGAGAGCTGGGTGCATTTTGTTGGTGTGGCTAACATTGACCTTTGACCCGTGTAGGAATGTGAGTCCAGAGAGCAGGAAGGTGGTGAAGTGGAATGCAGAGGACACCATGAACTGGCTGCGCAGGGATCACTCGGCCAGCAAAGAAGACTACATGGTAACCTCCGACCCTTCGAAGCTCAAACTTTCACGTCGCAGAGTTTCAATTAAAAAATGATGAGTGCCTGAGCTCCTATCAGATCTGCACTTCCTGTCTGTAAGACACGCCCCTCACTTGGTGACTCTCAAACTTACCTGCTGTGTGTCTGCAGGACCGCCTGGAACACCTGAGACTGCAGTGTGGACCTCACGTTGCTGCTGTTGCCAAAGACTCTGTAGAAGGAATCTGCTCCAAGATCTACCAGCTGTCAGTGGAGTACAGCCGCCGCCTGCGACAGACGCACCTGAGCCTGCTACAGGACCCGCCCACAGGTACACACTAGGGGTTGAACGAGTACATAATTTTAAAACTCGACATTGACATAAAAAAAACTCTAGTAGAACTCAAGTAGTCGATGACGTCATAGGAGCTTAAGATGCAAAAAAAAAAATGCATAAAATCGTCATTTACAAAAAAAAATGACCCAACAAAACATTGGGAGCATATACAGTATTATTCTCCTACCATTTATCATACTGCAGATAAGTCACAGGAAAAACAAAACTATTAGTAATTATTATTATTACACTGCAAAAGTGAAAGAAACGTGCGGCACGTCAAAAACGAAACTTAAAACTGAGGCAGACAACCACCCAGCACCTGCAACAGTGCACGCAACACCGCCCCTTATGGTAACAATATTCTGTAGCGGTTAGGGGGAGTGGATGTGTTATGTCTTTCCCATAATGCTTAGCGGTATAATAGTGTTCCGGCCACACCATGAGTGTGATGGACGTCTGTGGTATAGACCTGCCTCTTGTGTGGTACTAAAGTTTGGTTGTTTCCAGTTACTCAGCTCAAAGGGGCTTGGTTGGGTTTAACCCACATTAGGGTTCTCAACGTGCTACACGCAGGAAGTTGATTTAGTGATGTAACTGTGATGTGATGACGTCACTACGAGTACTCGATGTGGACAAAAAAAACTTGATAGAAGTCCTAGGACTCGATCTGTAGATTACTCGAATACTCTGTTAAAGCCCTAGTACACACCTGCGCCTGCTGCACCGCTCGGTTTGCCGGTTGTGTTGTTTACGTGTTCCCGTTGTACAGAGGTCTGTGCGTCGTCGCCGCCGCAGCCCCGCCTTGTTTACTGTTACCCGATACGTCTGGCGACGTCAACGCTGCCCCTCCCCCGGGTGGAGCTGCACTTTGAGAACGACGTGGCGTGTCTTCGCTTCAAAGGAGAGATGGTCAAAGTGAACCGAGGACATTTCAGCAAGCTGGTGAGTCCAGTAATCTGATTACTTGTTGGGTCTCCACCTGTCCCTTCTGAACCAGCGGTCTCACCTGTGTGTTCTAGGAGCTGTTGTATCGGTACAGCTGCATAGACGATCCTCGCTTTGACAAGTTCCTGTCCAGGGTCTGGTGCCTCCTGAAGAGATACCAGGTCAGCTGACTGTCGGTCTGCCAGGTGTCTGTTTCTGTAGCGAGGGCTGGCAGGTAACCAGTTGTACCTGTGCATGTGTGCGTCCAGGTGATGTTCGGCGGCGGCTCTAACGAGGGGACGGGCCTGCAGGGGGCGCTGCCGGTGTCGGTGTTTGAGGTGTTGAATCGACAGTTCGGCGTCACCTTCGAGTGTTTCGCCTCGCCGCTCAACTGCTACTTCAAACAGTTCTGCTCCGCCTTCCCCGACATCGATAGCTTCTTCGGCTCCAGAGGGTGAGGCCGGAGCTTTCGTTCACCTGTTCAGGTGTCAGGTGATGGACAGGCTTAGACGAGCTTTGACAGATTGATCCTGACGGTGGTCCTCGTGACAAAGTGACAGTTTCTGGTTGTTAACAGGGATTTGAACGTCACGTTTTGTAAAGACCATCAGACGTCGTCTGTTGTTCGCGTGCGTTGTTTTCTTGACGTCTGTCTGACGTTGACGACAGTAACCTGCATGAGTAACTGTGTTTCCAGGCCCTTCCTTTCCTTCAGTCCCATCAGCGGCTCCTTTGAAGCCAATCCTCCATTCTGCGAGGAGCTGATGGACGCCATGGTGACGCACTTTGAGGTAAGTTGTCTCTACTGGCTGAACTGGTGGGAGTACTGCTTATACAGGTAGTCCTCGACTTACGATGGAGTTCCGTTCATACGCGCCGTCGTAACCCGAATTTCGGCGTAAGTCGGAACATACGTACAAACTGCACCTTATACATACAGTATGTACTGTATTTTACCAAGCACTTAGCCTATCCTAACACAGTACCCTACATAATTATCAAAAAACACATACATTTGAGAGCCATAATGAAGGGAAGAAAGAGTTAATAACCTACTTGGGAGTTGGAGTCTTCATCCGTCTGTTAACATGTTAGCTTGTTGCTCCTCTGCTGTTTTTGCCATCAAGCTACTGCTTCTGCCGTCAAAACCGGAAGGAACTCAGAATTAGGGCTGGGCCATATCATATCGTTCACGATAATACCGGTAAAAAAAGCTTGCCCGGGCAAAAAAGTTATATCATGATATGCTAATTTCATGATGTAATACGTCGGGGCGCCCCGCCCCCTTAATATCTGAGCGCTTCAAAAGACCAAACTGAGCTGCGCACCTCCCTCCACCAGTCAGTACTGGTGTAACGCTAGCTAAAATGCTAAAAACAAACAACGCATCTCAGCTGTCTCTCCCCTAATAATAATAATAATAATGAATTCCATTTATAATGCACTTTT
>JBBPBX010020049.1:15914-33212 GCA_038048925.1 Garcialebias charrua | reverse complement strand
AAATATATTTTCGTTCATCTGTATAATAGCCCGTCTTTAGAGCTGATTTTTAGGTTATTCGTTTTGTATGTTAATATGCATTTGGTGACTTGTTAATAAAAATAAATCTTATATCTTCATTTCATTACATTTTTAAAACTATAATGTCAAACTGATGTTCTTACAAAAGCAGTAAAAGCTTAATAATAATACAAAAAAAAGTATTTTATTTTTTGGGTTCGGCCCTCTAATTACCGTTAATCTGTTGGGTCTGGGTAGGGCTCGGAAAAAAAAAAAAAAACGGGCTCAGTCCAGGCCAGGCTGGATTTATTAGGCCCGAATGCAAATCTATTGTGAATAACTTGTTTAATGATGCTGTAAATTTCGGACTAACACTAAGCTGCTAGCTTAGCTGCTAATATTAGCAAAAGGAGCAGAACAATTTCTAATAACAGCAAAGAGTAAGAGCTGCAAACAAAATGAGCAAAACAGAAGCAGAAATGAACCAAAGAAAAAAAAGCAAAAATATGTAAAGCACAAGCTTAAAGACCGTGTAAAGTGAATTTCAACATTTTCTTCAATAAAAATTATAAATGTCATAATTGTAATCTTGTAAATGAGTAAAAAGTCTCAAAATTGTAGCTCAATTAATTTTGGAGTTATAGAGCAAACTGTGTATAAACATATTTCTATTTCAGGATTTTTTAGGCGTGTTTTAAATGTGACCGCGTTTCGTCACGCGGTCCTCATTAGTATAGCCCCACCCCCTGCAGCTCCAGCCGTATAAATTCGCCTCGGTGGAGCCGTTCACTCGCGAATCGCAGATAGCATCAGATAGCAATAGCATAGATATTTTGTTCATTGTTAGCTAGCTAATCAATTATGCCTCGTTCGTGCATCTTCCCTGGATGTCGCAATGGTCAGGGCACCCGTACAAATCATAACATGTTTTTATACCGCGTGGTTTTATACCGAGTATCTGTAATGCCTGGATAGGTCAATGGATAAAGCGCTTGCCTTCCGTCCCAAACCCCACGGGTTCAAATCCCGCATGGTACAACTCTTTTTTTTTTTTTTTTTATTCATTCCAGATTAAAAACACACAAGAAAACTATTTACAAAAACAGCGTAACTCTTGGAAAAAGTAGCTGCTGTTACAGACAGAACTCAGATAAAAACAGAGCAGGTTTACTGGCTCTGCTGTCTGCCTCTCCACACAGTCAGCTCAGGGGGCAGGACACGAGCGCAGCTGCGCTGAAACCACGCCCACGCACTGACACGCCCCCAGCGTTCCAGGGCAAGGCAAAATCATGTTTTTTCATGATTTTTGAGACTTAATTTTATAAGGTAAACAATGTTTTTAATCAGTCAGATTTAAATGGGTGATTAATAACACATATTTATGCCATGTGACAAACTAAAAACACACATTTAATTTCACTTTAGACAGTCTTTAAAATTAAAATCCTCAAATTTAAGCTGTGTGCTGCTTTTCTTACTTTGGTAACAGCTGCTGTTTCAAATGCGCTTTATAAATAAAGTTAACTTGCTTCAGCCTGATTTTGTTTGATTCGATCTGCAACCTTTTATGGTCAATAATGGTCAAAAATTGGAGTTCATGATCTAGTAGTTCACTTCTTAGGGAGGTTACTATTAAGTGTCTGATTTTTGTAACGATCCACAGACAGGTTTTTTCTGTTTGCTGGGAGTTTGATCATTTTACATCAGTTTGATCATTTTACATCAGGGAAAAGACGTAAAAAATAAATGAAAAAAATAAAATAAATGATGTCCAACCATAAACGCACAAAAAAATCACTACACTCATGACATGCTTCAAAGCATAAACCATGAAAAATAAATTCCTTATTCACAAGAAGAGCTTTTAGAGTACAGATAGACCTTTTGAAGGCAGCGGTCTAGGTGTAGAAGGTGCTGGAGCTCTCTTCTGAGAGTCTTGGCATGATTTACATCAAGACTTATTTCTGACCAATTTAAAACAGTCTGTAATAAAATGGATCAGTTTTCCCTCTGCTGCTTGTGTGCCTTATCATTGCCTTATTTCAACTGAGACCTAAATCTTTGTCTAACATTTGTGTATCAGTCAGTAAACTCAATTTCCTGTCATCTCTCTGATGTGCATTTATTGCTGTTTATTGTTAAAAAAATAAAAAAAATAAAGCACTGGTAATAAATTTCATGTGAATATATAACATGTTTCTGTAGAAGGAGTGCATTATGGAAATGGCTGAAGCCGGAGTGGCATGGCATGTTTTCAGGACAGCTACGATCAGCTCTGAGCATACCAAACCAGACTTCAGTCCACTGAAAATACTTTTCAAGCATTGTGAAAAATCTGTTCGACTCCCTGGTCCAACCCTGGTCACAACACATGACAGGTGCTGATTTACATCTTGAATTCTTATTCTCATTGCAACTGTATTAAAAGTACAGAAAGCACACTATTCTTCTTTTTCATTTTTTTTATTACAAGGGCACTAGAATCATAATCATGAACAAGATTGGAATAGAAAAAGACTACCATGTTTTTCAGACTATAAGGCACACTTAAAATCCTTTAATGTTCTCAAAAATCATCAGTGAGCTTTATATTCCAGTGCACCTTATGTATTAATTCTGGTTGAGCTTACTGACCTCGAACTGATTTTATGTGGTACACGGCACTCATAAATCTGTCAAAACGATGCGCCTTATAATCCGGTGCACCTTATAGTCCGAAGATATAATATCTATATAATGTATCTAGAAGCAATGAGTTCGGGATACGTTTTTATTAAAGTCAAAAACGTGCTGCACAGTGATGCAGTGCCGTTGTTTACCACAAAAAGTCATATTTTTGTGAACATTCCAGTAAAGACAGAGCTGTTGCCATGCATTTTAATGTTTACTGCTGTACATGTGTTTTTTTCTCTGTATCCAATTAAATGACAGCTGGTGTTTTGGAAAAAAAATAATTTTTCAGTTATAGTTATTAAAATGCACCCTCTCTGGAGAAAATGTTAAAGCTTGTGTTTAAAGAAAGAACAACAGACTCATATATTCAACTTAACATTTAAAGGGTGCTCAGAAACATTATTCATCAGTCAGACCAGTTTAAAAAAAATAATTCTGAATTCTGGTAGTAAAGAACAATATGTGACAGGGAAAATAAGTGGTACTTAATTAAAATCAAAATCTTAGTTTTTATGAAGCAGTTATATTCACATGACATATGTGCGCATTAACAGTTTAGATGTTTGAAAGAGTGGCTTTGAGGGAAAATATATAACCAACGAGTGTCACACTTGTTGTAGATCAGTTTTTTTAAATGGAGAAAAAAAGAAATTTTGAGGATTTTTGTACACTAAAAGCTCAGCATGCATCACGATACACTAAACGCTGTAAGTGTTTTCAGTAAAAAAAAAAAAAAAACTTTCCACAGACATTTCTAAATAAAAGTCAAATTCTGGAATCAATTCAGTCAGGGCATAAAGCCCTCCACAACACAAAAAATGTTTTTTATAAGGTCTAAGTTGGTTATTTTGCTCAGCGACCTTGGAAAATGTGCCATTTTTATTTTGTGTGTACCTTCTTGAGAAAGTGGATGTCGACATTAAATGCATCAGACAGTGTGAAGGCCAATTAGAGCCTCAGCACTCAACTCTGTTTCTGTTTCACAGCACCTTTACCCTTTTCCTTTTAAAACACGTTCTCAACTATTCATTATTCTACAATAAACGCCACCCTTTGATCACATGCAGCACACTATTTTTAAATCTTTCATACATTTATTTACTGATGACAATATCAAGAATAATCTCAGTATTTTGATCAAGGACAGAATGTGTGCTTCACTGACATTTAGAATAAATGTTGACCCCCTTCATAAGCATCAGTTTCTTGCTACGGCTGTAAAAATAAAATAAAAAAGGCTTTTTAAAATGTGCTACCACTGAAAATTTTGCAGACAAGGAGAAATGATCAAAACTGTCATTCAGACAAATCTGCAAACAACATTAGAACAATCAGCTATCACCATTTTTGAACAATTTAATTATTTTCGCTTTTGTATGATGCATTGCAGTCAACAAGACAATTTTCAGTTTTATGACACGGTGAGTCTTATTTCTTCCCATTTGTTTCCTTTGGGTTAATTTATATAGATTTATTTTCTGATTTGTCATCAAAAAGGAGCTTTTTTTTTAAATTTAAGACGTATTACTTTGTCAAAATTCTCACCATTCATCTGTTAACAGTTTGACAAAACCTTACATTGGTAGATTTGCACAGTTTATTATAACAGAGTTTAATGTCACTTCACCACTTGCTTCTGCCGAGGACAGATGCTCCTCCTCCCAAGCTGCTTTGCTGCTCTGTCTGTCTGTGAAACTGCTTCTGAGCCTCTCTTGCATATTTTCCGAACAAAAAACTATGGACGTATTTGGCCAGTTGGTCACGCTGCTTGCCTTTGTGATGGCTTGGTTCTTGCCTGTGTACCCAGACTCAGTTGCCTTGGGCAGAATGGATCAGATCTCGGGGATTTTTACACAGGTATGTACCATCTGTGTGTGGCCACATAATTTGGACATTTTCGGAACCGTTTTTGGACTAACACAGACTCAAGGTAGATGTCATTATGTTCTGCCTGTACCCAAAACAACTGTGTGTTTATCTGAATCTGACTCCCCCGGCTGGCCTTCAAGGCCACCTTATCTGAATACGCCTGGAGGACATGTAATCTGATGCTCAACTCCGCCCATCGGAGAACTCAACCGTCAACCAGAGTGAACCAGCTGAATAAACATTCTGTCATCATTTCAGGACTCTTGGATTCTCATTAGCGTTGACCTTGGCTATTCCCCGACATCCTCGAGAATGTTTACGGATTTCATCTGAAGGAGCTGTTGATTATTCCATCCTTATCAGAACTCTTACAGTGCCCTCGAGAGCTTCTATGAACATTGCTCATCATTCTCTGTCTCCCCTCTGCAGAATGTCTATGTCACTATGTGCTTATTTGTGCGAGGTGTTTTTTAATATTATAATTTTTTTTTCTCAGGCAAGAAGAAAGATTTTAATAGGAATTTTTTCGCCTCAATTTCCTAATGTGTCTAATTTCATTACTTTTTGTCTGACTAAGCAGATCTCACTTCTAAATGAGTCTTCGAGGCTCAATGTGACTTATCTGTGCAGCTTCCTATCTCAAAATATTGACTTTAGAATCCAATTCAAAATGTTGCTGATAAATTTCATACATCATGAGACGGACTCAGTTCAGGATTTATACAACCATAAACAAATCACGTCTTTGGGTATCCATGGGTAAAATGTAAATGCAATAATTTGTTTGGTTGCTGCTACATGATTGTCAAATAAGATTTTTGATTGCAATTTTCCAATCAAGTTATTTTGTTCAGTTCTGTCAACCTTTCAATTAATTCAAAATCGGTAACCGATCTTTCAATTTTTTAAGTAAATTGATTAAATGGACCATCCATCCATCCATCCATCCATCCATCCATCCATCCATCCATCCATCCATCCATCCATCCATCCATCCATCCATCCATCCATCCATCCATCCATCCATCCATCCATTCAATGTTTTGTTAAAAACTTTGTGAAAGAATTGTTTAAATAGAAAACATCATTACAGTTTTACACTTTTTGCAGCAACATTTTTAGGCACAAAACTGCCTTTTTAGGTTGAAACCTATATAAAAGAAAAGTAATTATTTGGAGTCTAATATGAGCTTTTATTTGCACACCGTGTTGTTGATCTGCTGCTTTTTTAAACATACGAAGTTTAAAGTAAAAGCGTAATGTGTCAGAGCCTATTCAGCCAACTTTAATTAAAATGTTTTTGAGTATCTTTCAGCCTTGGCCTCTGCCCACACAGGAGGCTGGTGTCATCGTTGTGTGCATGAACTAAAATGGCAATATACAAGTTTGCGTGGCTTTTAATCTGAAAGGGATTTTTTTCTAAGTTCACAAGTTATAATTTGTTTGCAGTTTTAAAAAAAATTGCTTAGTTTTAATACACTAAATGTTTAAAATGTAAAGATTAAAAATTAAACTATGTTATTAAAAACTTGCAAGATAAAGTATTTCAGATAAATTGGCAAAAAAAATCCCTTAAAATCTGACTCAGCGAGTGGCTAAAGGCAAAAGGATTAAAACTTTATGGAACTGCAAACAAGTCACAACACAGACACAATCATATTTTAGTAGCCTTGATGAGATTGGTTGCTCTTGTGTGTGTTGAAAATAATTTCTCTGAACTTTGATAGTCAGCAAAGGCAGCTATGTATGTTACTTTTGATGGTGGTAAACAAAGCTAAAAAAAATACACCAACCAAAAGGTTGTGAATAAACCAAATTAAACTGCCAGCGTTCAATGAAAATGTATACAGTATACAATGAAATGCGTTACAACATTGCAGTGATGTATTTGTTAATATGGACGCCAAAGAGACCATTTTTCCAAACAAGATATTTACATTAATAATATCCCTTTCATTCCCTCAATATCAATATATATTTTTATAACCAGTGCCCAGATCTGCTGTTTTATTAAACATAACAATAAAACAGAACGAGAGTGTGACCGCAGGGCTGATCAGATGATTGAAATGAAAAGTTCAAGCTTCTGTGAAAGGCGTTTTATTGACAAAAATATTAAAGGGCAGACAGAGGAGGCAGCTCCGAGATTTGCCAGGAAAACTGTAATGACTTCTTCAATAAGGCAAGCAAACTGTATTTATGGGTTCACTTGACAACTCTCTTAGAACAAAACAGCTTAAAATGTCAGCGCTGATACCAGTGTTTATCAGCGCTGATGTGATGTGATGCGTCACGACTGCTCAGAAGATACAAGAACTAAAAGATGATTATATTTACTACCTTTTTGGTGCTTTTTATTTCACGCTTCTTTAAAAGTTAAATCATAGTCATGTTGAAAAAGACCATTAAATAGTTGAATGTTGAAACGGTTATTACTAAAATACAACAAATTTCAGGAATGTGAGACCACGTTTCACATCTTCTGAATCAGGATTCTGTGCGTTGTATATTGAACGGTCAATATCTTACCTGCTGTAGATAAATCTCATGCATTTTGAATCCCTTATACACAAAATAATACTGTTTTTTTTCTACTGCTACAAAATAGGCACTGAAAAAAATAAATAGTTTCACTGAACCTTTATCATGAGGAGGCAACGAAGTGAAAATTGTGTTTTCTGTTGAGTTTCATTAAATGTCAAGCAAATGTCACAGTGACCTTTAACCTGAGCAGTATTCAATATAGCATTAAAAAGTAGTGCTTTTCCAAGATTTACATTGTGTTTGTGCACATCATTTTAGCTCTGCTATTTATGACCAGGGATGACTTTCTGAGAGATTCATTGAAAATTTGCTCAGTGGTTTGTAAGATATTTTGCTAACAGACAAAGTTAATTTCAAGATCTATTTAAAGTTGTTAAGTTGTGGGTGTCATAATGAAATGGGTTGACTCCAAAAGTTGAACAAATACAGATGTGTTCAGTTAGTACTTTCCATCCATCCATCCATCCATCCATCCATCCATCCATCCATCCATCCATCCATTCATCCATCATTATATGTTTCTTCCTTTGTGGGTCACAGGGGTCACTGGCGCCCATGTCCAGCAGTCATGGTGTGAGAGGCAGGGGACACCCTGGACAGGTCTCTAGTCCATCACAGGGACACATAGAGACAAACAAGACAACCATTGACTCTCTCACTCAAATCTAGGGACAATTAGAGTCATCAATCAGCCTAACATGCATGTTTTTACAAAGTCTGTGGGAGGAAACTGGGGTACCCGGAGAAAACCCACGCTTGCATTTTCAGAGGAGCCCAGCTGAATAAACATTCTGTCATCATTTCAGGACTCTGGATTCACCTCTGGCCATCCTCGGCAGCTCCCGCCCCACCTCCCCTGTGTAATGTCGGCGTCATTATGTGCGAGATTTTTTTTCATTACCACATTTTTGACCTTCAAACAGAGGTCAAAAATATGTTAGGATTTTTTTTGTCTCTAAACCCTATGTAACGTTTTCACCACTTTTATTGTCTGTCCAACAGATCTCACTTGAAAATGAGTCTTCGAGGCTCAATGTGATTTATCTGTTTAAATAAAGGTTGAATGAATGAATGAAAAAAAAAAAATCATTCAAACTCCACCCAGAAAGGCTCCCAGCAGGGATTCGATCCAGACCTTCTCGTTGAGACGCAACAGCTCTACCAACGGAGCCACCATGCCGCCTACTTTCTAAGATTTCTATTAAAATTCATCTATTCATGAGATGTTTTGCTGACATGGCAGACAAATGAACACACACACAGACACGGGCAGAACTATTACCTTTGTGTTGTTGACATTGTGTGATAATTAAAATAAACAGGTCCAAGATTAACTGAATTCAAAGCAAGTCTGCTGGACAGTTGTTACCATCCTTGAACGGAAATGAGCTATGGTGGTTCTTTTAGCAGATAAGAACAACAGGAAAGGTCCATTTTGGCCTTTTCTACTTAGCATCCAGTTATTGTGTGATAAGTCTAAACCACATAGGGATTCCTTAGTAAACCCTTTGGCTTCACTCCAGGACTACAGTATTCCTTTGTGCTTTTTAGATGTTCAAATGTTACAGAATGTTAATAGGTGCCACATATTATGAAAGTTTTACACATTCTCTGTAATAATGCATTTAAAATTAGATTTAAGGCCTGTTAATGGTAACCACTGACTTTACAGTAACATTAAAGATGGTTCTTCTCATTTACTGCTTCAAATCTGAGTTGATTCTAACATAAACATGGTCTGAGCATGGAAGAAATGCTGATGCCTTCTGTTTTCATATGCTGCCTTGCTTGTGACCCTGCATACAGAAGAGTCCTTTGCTGAAGTTGTAAATGACCCAAATGTTGGCAGTCTGGATGCTGCTAAAGCAAACTTTAAACTTTAAAGCTCCAGTCTGCAGTTCTGTAGTGCAGTCTGTAAGTTGTCTAAAAATATATTTTTAACATATTTCTTCACTCTGTCACTATCTCCTGACAGACTGATGTTAGACAAAGTAATCTCTTTTTTTTTAAGAGAGAAAGAAAGAAAAGAGAAAGTAAGACAACAAAACAACAATTATCCACAAAAGAGCACAAGGCAAACACACCCAACCTCCGTCCACAATCCTGCAAAGCACATGACAGAACACAGCAACGAAACATACATACATAAAGACTGATAATATTCATGACCTTGCAGTAGCTTTCTATAAATACACATACCCATTCCTACAAATATGTATACAGTATACATACATATACATTTATATTCATTCATATACCCATCTACATATCTACATATATCTACATATACATCCCTGCATCCATTTGTGTGTGGTTGTGAGCATGCATAAGTGAATAAGGTTCCTCCAATAGAACATTTAATAGCGAGTGTGAAGCATCAGAGACCCGTCCCCCCAAAGCCCGAGACAGACGAAGGGGTGATCAAAGCCCAAGACCCCAGGAAGGACCCCGAGCCCAGAGTCCCCAGGACCACCCGAACAGGACGAGCCACTCGTCCACTCCCCAGGTCCGACCAAGGGGAAGAACCGGACGAACCCCACCAGCGACCACACACAATGACCCCCCGGGGTCAATCGCGACAAATACACAGGTCCCCGCCGGAGCCCGCTGCACCGACGTAGCCCCAGGTCCGGTCACCGAGGCTCGGGCACCGGGGACGCCCATCCCTCAAGCCCAGACCCGACAGGACCAGAGGACACGAGCCCCACCAGGCAGCCACCAGGCCGAGCCGACAAACGCCCAAGCGCCCAGCCCCAGATAGTGAGGGCCCCAGGCACGCCCGCAGGCAGAGGAACACCCACCAGGGGGCCACGTGGCAGGAGCGCAACATTAAGTAGCCTCAGAAGTATCAGAGAGGTGGCAGTCCAAGTCCCAGCCTGACACTTAAACATTCATACACAGACACACTCATTCAGACCCACCCTCATCCTCACCCTCAGTCACAGAAAGACAAAGTAATCTCTGAAAAAAAACTATAGTCCCCTTGCTTCTCTAAAAGCATTTCTAAAAAGCCACAGTGACCCGCCGTTAACCAGCCAATAAAAACAGAGCTTCTCACTTCTCACGCTCCTAACCCACGCCCCCCGTCCCAGCCCCAGCGGCCGCGCAGGTTCTCGTTCAAAGTATTGCAAAGCGATGCAAAACTGTTTTGTATGTGACACAAATGTATTAAATTCCCCTTCTTCATCCCTGATCTGGACTTTTCTTTTGTTTTTTTGCCAAAAGTCAAGTGATCGCTTCCTCCTCCACTGACTCATGACAGAAACATTGAGGAAATGAATGAATTTGTCACGAGCGAATTAAACTCATGTTCAACGTGGCTGCGCGTGGCTCTGCAGATTTCATAGTGTTCTGGTGTGCTGGACCAGCGCTCCCTGTTTTTATTTTATTTTTTAGAACGTTTTATTAACATATACCGTATTCGCCGTTGTAAAATATGCACCGGTGTTTAATACGCTTTGTCCAATTATTAACAATAAACAAGAAAAAAATGTACACAATACGCTTCTGTGTTTAATACGCGTCATCGCCACGCGACGCGTCAGCGCCTCATTTGCCCTGCTTAAAATGGCGGCGACAGAAGCGAGCGAGTACAAACAACTTCACAAGGAAACACGGTAAAAACAATTATTTATTTGCGAGAAAAATATATTTCTTAGCTGACTTTATAGCAGACGTGCTCCTGAGCTTAACGAAATGTTCAAATCAGCTGGATAAAAAAAAAAACTTTGCCGAATTTTAGGCAGGCGGCTCGGACCGGACGCTTTGTTTCTTTAAATTTAGCTAAATAAACGCTTAAAAAATATATTTCTTACCTGACTATAGCAGACGGGCTCCTGAGCTGAACCAAATGTGAAATCAGCTGGATTTAAAAATCCGCGGTGTGGTTTATGAGTGGTATCTTGCAAACAAAAACAGCGAACCTCACAGCTAAGCTAAATGCAGCTACCGGTACACCCAGAGCAAGGGGCGGGCAGCGACAGAGTCAGTCCGACCAGAGGAGGCTGTTTTCGGACACATGAGCTAGAAACGTCTGGAAGTGGCCCTCCTCTTCCTCTTCGCTCTCTGAGTCCTCTGCTGGCTGCTGCCCACAGCGCCCGTATAGCGGCCGAAACTGGTACTGCACCATTTTTGCCAAAAATGAAAAACGAAGAATCAGAGCGAAAAATGGGTCTAAAAATATGGGAAAAAATCCATAAATAATACTCTTCGGTGTTTAATACGCAGGACATTCAAATGAGCAAAAAAACCGCGTATTATACACCGGAGAATACGGTAATCACAGAACTTCGCAGCGGCTGACAGGACATGCAGTGGAGGCGGAGCATTCGGAAGCAGAGCTGAATTTCACCGAGAGCAAGAGGGAGCAGAGCCTTATGCCCCTTTTCCACCACTCGGCTCGGGTCGGTTATTACGTAATATGTGCGTCGCAGACACCCATTTTATGCCATTTCCACCGGATATTCCGAGCTGCGGCGCACCAGAATTCGGGTCTCATTTCTGAGCAGTGACGACCCGCGCTCATGCGCGCCGGGAGGAGGAATGTGTGTGGACTGGAGCTGCTTTCACGGAAGCGAGGGAGCGAACACGGAAGTACTGTAAATGATTAACACGGTAAAAACAATTATTTGTTTTTAAAATTATAGCAAAGATGGGTCTTCAGCTGAACGTGTCCTTAATAAATTCACGTAGCGGTCAAAACAGCAGGATAAAAAAAATAGGATTGCCACGCGCACGCGCGTGCACGCGCACACGTGTCGTGCTGCTTTATTTCATTAAAATGTAGCTAAATAAACAGATATAAAAATATATTTCATAGCTGACTTTATAGCACGAGTGTTCCTGTGCTTAACCGCTCCTTAATAAAGCCACATAGTGGTCAAATCTGTAGGATCGTCACGTGCTACTGTTTGTACATGAACATCTTGTGATTACATTCTGTTAGTAAATTTAAAAAAATCTGCACAGAAGGGGTACAAAAAAGCTGTGGAAACAGAACTAGATGTTTGCCGACCCGAATTGAGCCGATCTGAGCTGATCTGATCCGACCTAAGCCGAGCGGTGGAAAAGGGGCAATATATGGCTCTGAGGGGGAGGGACCAGAAACGTGTCTCTGTTCAAAATTTTCTTAAGTTCCAGCGTGTTCCAGAAATTACATATTGCACCTTTAATTTAATTTAAAGTAAACAAACAGGAAAACAGCTGAAGGAAATCAACTTTTCTGACAATGAACTGAGACAGCGGGTTCGGATGTTGTCAATCCATACAATGGGCGTTATCAACTGTTATCATCCCCATTTGTAGCGGCGAATAGGTCACAATACTTACTAGCATGTTTAACAGAACGTTATCAGCGTCGTTATCACTGTGAGTAGGCAGCGTGTTTCCGTAAACCCGGAAGTGTAGCGTTTTTGTTTTTTTCAGCTTATGTAAGTGTTTTCCTCAACCTAACCTTAAAACTGACCCAGAGGACCAACCCTAAACCTAACCCCCTTATGCCGGGTTCCCACCAAACGCGTCAAAACGCTCCCAACGCACTGTGTTGGCTGCTTGTCAACAGATGTCTGTTCACATCTAACGCGTCTGCAGACGCGCAGTGGGAGCAGCGTCTGGCTCCTTTTCCGGTCGGGTTTGTTTTGTTTTATGTAAACCGAGCAGATAAAATCAGCTGTACGTGAGCCTCGTTACTACTTGAGTGGGTTTTCTACGAGCCGAACTGCAGCTCCGAAAGTCTTTGTTGAGATTAAAACGTTTTTTTTTTTTATGTTTGGGGTGATCGTACGCTCGAGCGGACAGCGGCAACTGTAAAAATGCCAAGTTTCTTACCGGAGGCTGGTTTCTTCATGGAGGCTCGTTGGGGTAAGTTTAAAAAGTCCAAAAAAAGTCCTGTCGTTGTTGCGTCATCACATAGCAGAGGCTCTCCCGATTGGTTGCTGTGACGCGTCAAGCAGCCAAAGTTCAAATGAATGAACTTTGGCTGCTCGACGCCTCGGCTGCTTTGGACGTGTCGCGTGCGCGGAAAAGAACTGCTGCGCGCTGCCGCGTTGCTTGAAATGCTCAAAATGCGCCGCCCCTGGCCGCGCCGCCCCTGGTCGCACCTCCACATAGACTTTGCATGTAAAGTGGCAGCGTCGGCCGCCCGAAACGCGTTTGGTGGAAACCCGGCATTACCCTTGTGCCTAAACCTAACCAAGACCCTAAACCTAACGCCAGAGGCATTAGTCGAAACTTCAACACTTTGCTAAAGACGGAGCCTGCTGTCATCGCTTGTAACGGTGATAACGTACCTTTAAACCTACTAGTAGGTACAGTAGGGGCATTCTGACCGATAGGAATGGGGGTGATAATAAATGATAGGGGCAATTTTATGGTTGATAACATCTGAAGCGGGTGCCGTGGGTTCGGATGTTGACTGAGAAGAACCAAGGGTGCTGATTGAAGAATCAAGCTGATTCAAGTGGAAAGGCAAACTGAGAACCAAACAAGAACAACTGTTGTGTCAAACGGCAGTTTTGACTTTTCAACTGCACCTCATTTAAACTCATTTCCCTTCAAACCATTAATTTGTATTAGACAACATAAAAGAAGAAGAAAAATATAAAAAGTATAAAATTAAATTAGTAGGGATTATAAGGAAACATAAGAAAGAATATTATAGTAAATTATTAGATAAAAGTAATGGTGATATGAAAGCAACATGGCGAGTAATGAATAGTGTTTTGAAGAATCATAAAGTAAAAACTGGTATTTCACAATATTTTGTAAAGGACAACGATGAAATTCCTGATGAAAATGAAATTGTAAATGGATTTAATCAATATTTTGTGAATGTTGGATTAAGCCTTGCAGCTAAAATACCAAAAGTAGATAATAATGTGAGCCATTCAATTATAAGTTGTGCAAACAGTATTTTTCTAAATGGAACTGACAAAGAAGAAATAATGAATGTAGTAAAAAATCTTACAGACAAGAGATCAAAAGACTGGGTGGACATGGATATGATGTTTGTAAAGGACATAATGAGTCATGTTATTGAGCCGTTTACATATATATGTAATTTATCATTTTCAACAGGAATATTTCCAGATAATATGAAAGTAGCTAAGGTAGTTCCTCTTTTTAAAAATGGTGATAAATGTGTGTTCAACAATTATAGACCTATATCCTTGTTACCACAGTTTTCAAAAATTCTTGAAAAACTATTTGTGAACAGACTAGATCAATTTATAGATAAACAAAATATTCTAAGCAACAGTCAGTATGGGTTTAGAGCAAAAAACTCTACATCAATGGCTCTCATGGAATTAATGGAACAAATAACTACTGCTGTCGATCAAAAACAATATTGTGTCAGTATTTTTGTTGATTTAAAAAAAGCATTCGATACTATTGATCACACCATTCTCCTTGAAAAACTGAACAAATATGGTATTAGAGGACCAGCATTACAGTGGGTATCTAGCTATTTGAAAGATAGGAAACAGTTTGTACAGATAAATGATGTAAGATCTGACCTCTGTAATATCACATGTGGAGTTCCTCAAGGCTCTGTACTTGGACCAAAGCTATTTATTTTATATGTGAATGACTTGGTAAATGTGTCAGGACTCCTTAAATGTGTACTTTTTGCTGATGATACCACATTTTTTTGTTTAGGTGAAGATATAGAACAAATGTTGGAATTGATAAAGACAGAATTTGTTAAAATACAAACTTGGTTTAAAATCAATAAATTATCATTAAATCTAGAAAAAACTAATTACATGATATTAGTAATAAAAAGAAAACTGTTGAAGTTCCATCCAAAATTGAGGGTGTTGAGATTTATAGAGTGAGTGAGGTGAAGTTTTTGGGTGTTATTATTGATGACAAACTGACATGGAAACAACACATAAATTCTGTAAGAATAAAAATAGCTAAATCGATTGCAGTACTGTACAAAGTCAGAGACTTATTGAATGATAAAGCTCTGTATTTGTTGTATAACACAACCATTGTTCCGCACTTAATCTATTGTATTGATGTTTGGGGGAAAGTGTGTAAATAATAATAATAATGATAATAATAATGCCACATTTTGTCATCTGTGTATGTTTTCATACAAGACGAAATTTGTCTCTGCATTTAACCCAATCACCACCAGGTGGGGCAGTGGGCAGCTATAGAAAGCGCCCGGGGAGCAATTTGGGGATGAGGTGTGCTGCTCATACATGCCACAAGGTATGCAGTGACCGGGGTTCGAACCTGGGTCTTTCGGGTCCTAAGTCGGCTGCCCTGCCTCTACACCATCTTGGCCCATCTATATTCTATTGTATTGATGTTTGGGGGAATGCGTGTAAAACAATCACAAAGCCTATTTTTGTATTACAGTAAAGAGCTGTAAGAGTTATCACTAGAAAACATTACTGTCATCCATCAAGTACATTATTTTATCAACTGAAGTTATTGAAGTTCCATGATTTGGTAGATTATAATATTTTATCAGTTATGTATAGGGCTCAGAATAACGCATTACCTTTAAATATCCAAATGCATTTTGTTAAAAGACAAAGTTGTTATAATCTTAAGGGGACAGAGATGTTTGTAAAACCACAATTCAGAACTAGTTTGAAGGGACGTTCTACCTCAATCCAGGGAATTAGATTATGGAATGGCTTGGAGAATGTAGTTAAAAATGCCAAGTCAATGTTTACATTTAAGAAAATGATCAAAACTAATTTGTTAAAAAAAATATATATGAGCGTAATGTGTATTGTATTAGTTAGAAAATTAGAAAGAGTTATTCATTTTGTACTGTTACTGGAAGATTATTATTGTTTGAAATGATTGTTTGAAAAAAAGGGGCAGATATAATAAGATTTTTTTCTTCTTTCTGCTACCTTTCATTTTTTTAAATATTTTGTACGTTATCATTTATGGGATTGCTTTGTATTGGGTTTTTTGTAAAAAAAAAATGAACAAATTTAATAAACATAAACATAAACAATATAATTCAGACAGAGGGGCACTCTAGCCTATGCATGTAACTTCTGTGGTGTTCTTTTTTTTCTCTCTTTTTTTTCCTTTATAGATGGCCTCCCTTCTCACCTCACAGCCATCCTCTTCACACCAATATGATTATTTTTCATTTATTATTATACATTTTTTTTCTCCCATAGAAAGAAAGGAAAAGACAGAAAAAACAAAGTAAGACTACAAAACAAATATCCACAAAAAGAGCACAAGGCAAACACACCCAACCGCTGTCTGCAATCCTGCAAAGTACATGACAGAACACAGCAACAAAACACATATCCATAAATGACACATAACATTCATGACTTTGCAGTAGATTACATAAAAAAATATATATATATATATATATATATATATATATATATATATATATATATATATATATATATATATATATATTAGGCATGTAACGGTTGTAATGGGTTTACCGAACCGTTCGGTACACCACGTTCGGTTCGGTCCACCTGCGTACCGTTTCGGTTATTTTTTCACTCATTAAACGTTCTTAACAGGGGAATATATGCACCGCGGAACAAAATTTCCTGGGCGCGTTTCAGCACGGACCTATTTTCGCGTGGCACGCGCAGCATTTAGCCGTTAGCATCTCGTGCGGTCTCCTGTTTTTGAACGTTATAGCTTTCTTCAAAAGACGAGCGCACGCGCAGCTTGTGTGGACTTTGCTTCAAAAGACTCGCGCAGCTTGTGTGGACTTTGTTTCATGAAGACTCTGCAGCAGCTGAGTGCGTGACGCAGCTCTCTGTGCAGCAGCAACACGTCACGTGAACGCGCTGGAAACTGTCATCTGAACGTGAACAGCAGCTGCATTAAAACTCCTTCATCCGAACGTGAACGAAGAGCTGCATTAAAACTCCTTCATCAGGTAATCAGAGCGGTCCAGAGCAATAACACAAGCTGTATGAGTTTTTAAATCTCTGAATCTGTCTGAACGTTGTTATATGCGCAGGGTTTAAAGTTACTGAGCGTCGCTATGAGACATTCATCACGTCAACACTTCAAAAAGTTCAGCTCTTTATGAAAAAACTAACTGATGTTGTCAACAACAAGCCCTGGACCAGATTAAAGCCCTGCCATGATGATGAAGAGTGAGAGATTCAATTGTTGAAGAGGTATTGTTTTATTATTATCTAAATAATCTTTTTTTTTAAAAATCATAATCTTATTAACTTGTTTTTTTTT
>JBBPBX010020049.1:0-14647 GCA_038048925.1 Garcialebias charrua | reverse complement strand
TATATATACAGTATATATATATGTATACAGTATACAGTATATTATATATTTAAAACATTAAAAATTCATATGGTCTGATAAAGCAATTAAAAAAACACAAATATAAACTATTAATTTGCATTTTGTTTGTTTTCCAAGGGTTTCAACCAACTGATGCTGCTGCTACTGCTGCATTTACTGTCTCTGAACAAAATTAATAAAGATAATGAAGTGAGTTGAACCTATACGTCTTCTTTCTTCCTGGATCTTTCAAGTCAGATCAACATTGGTTCAAAAAACTTGACAACTTACTTTGAAAGTCTATGGGCTAAGATGAGAGAAAAACAATGAAACTCCAGCAAACTAAATGGTAATGACACAGCAACTAACAGATTTTGAATCCAACATTTTTTTGAAGGAATGCATATCACGCGCCATCTTTTATGTCTGAGTTTTAATTTAGGATCAGCTTAATGATGGGGCTGAAGCTGACTTGGTCCAAAAAAAAAAAATATATATAGGCCTATATATATATATATATATATATATATATAAGAGCCAAATTGCAAGATATGCTCAGAGTATTTGTTTGGGATGACTCTTATCTACCACATAATTTTTGCTCAACATCTGCAATGATGAGGCACTTTGAAGAAGCCGACTTTACACGAGCAGCTGGGCTGAAGGTGTCAACATGTAAACCGCACTGGAGCTATACCATGGATGTACTCACAGGGAGAAACGTCATGAAACACCGCTGGAGATGCTCTCAGGTAAGCCTTTACATCTTTATCAGTGAAACCACCGTGAAATTTAATCATACCGTGCCAGGTAATAGTCTGGTCCCTTTTGGCCGTGCAAACTTCACCTCCCAGCTGAGTTGTGCAACAATTTCTCATCAGACTTAATCCGTTCTCGGCGTCGTCTAAATGCTGCGACCATCATCAAATGGAGACGGTATAGTTGTAGCCTTGTGAGATAAAACACGCTCGACTTTTTCATTTTAAACCTCATTGTAGTGTGTGATCCAAGAGGGGATTGGATTCACTCCAGTCTCATCATGTATATAGATATTTTTGTGTGTTTGATAAAACCCTAACATTATCGCTAAGAAGGAGGAACATCTGCCATCAAAGCAACAGCAATTGGCTTGGGGTCTTGGTTACTTTTTATATCTCAACAGTCCATTTAAAAGATTAAATTTAAAACATCAGCTGCTCAAACACTGCAATAGAAAAATACAAGAGAAAAAATTCTGTGACCTTTCGACATTGCAGTTTATTTCATAGAGCATTGTAAGCATGACCCCCTTTTTTGTGTGCCTTTTTTGCCCACTGCTTTGTCTCCCTAACATGCTTACATTTTTCTATTTCAAGTCATAAGTAGGTTGTGCGTTATAAATACAGTAGATCTATTTCTTGTATTAAGTGTAGCCAAAGCCCCATATGCATGACTCATTGCAAAACATCAAGAAGAAGCGCTGAGCATTTTTGCTGAAAGATTATAGAGGAGCTGCGATCTTGTAAACTCCGGAGTTGTAAGTTCATCCCACGTTCCATCATGCCTTTCCAATAACAGCTTCTACTGTCATTTATATTGTTGGAGAACATCTAACTGCCTGACAAATCCATGCCCTGTTATGGACTGGAGACCTGTCTGCTGGATATGGGCACCAGGGATTTACACGGCCTGAAAAGGAAGAAGTGCATAAAGATAACAGATGGATGTCAAATCCATTTTTTTGGATAGAAATAAGACAATAAAAGCAACAATTGGAATTTGTGTTGTCAGCACAGCTTTAGTAAAACCAACCGGAATGCTTTGATGTTCTAACAAGTGTTCTCGGCTGGAGATCAGTGTCTGACAGAACGGGTTAGGAATGCTGCTCGAGCGCGCTGTTCTGACTGAAAGAAAACATGTTTCCTGTCATCCTCCTCTCAACCTGAAGGAGAAATTCATCCTGTATCTGCTAAGGCTGCAGGGGGTCTGGCTGCCTAATTTAGGATTATGATGCAGAACACAATGAACGGATTTATAGTTCCCAGGAAGATGTCTTGTATCAAAATGCAGTCAGACAGGTGATTTTAAAATATACCCCAGTAAAGAGCTTTTTTTTTTTGGCCTTGCATTTATTTCCACCTAAAATGATTTGTGTAAAAATAGTATATACTGTATGTGTCATAGTTAGTGGTATTTTTTTTACAGAACTTCTTTGATATCAGAACTAATTTCATCCATGGAAATTGGATTTTTCAGTAAGTTGTTTTAAGTCTTACATGAGTACACGAAGTGACTTTATTGTTGGCATGGGGACGTCTTTAAATTTAGTGTCAGCACTTGATAAACTGATTACGCATAATTTAGTTTCGTTTTCTACAATGTTAGCAAATTAGCTCAGGAATCACTGGAATAATTTATTCATTACCTGTATTAAAACCATGTGGGATAAAGGTTAATTAATGTTTAACCATACCCTGTTATTATTTTTTCTTAAATCTAATGAAAACAAAAACTGAAAACAAAAATAACTTTATACAACAACAACAACAAAATTATTTGGAATAGGAATCAAAATTTTCTGAATGCTTATCCGTAGGTCACACATTACAAAGAACAGATAAAAGGTTAGGATGCTCTGTAACTATAGAATATCAACAATTTGTCATAAAAAAGACAAATGCTTGGAGAGCAGCAAATCTAGAAAACGCAATTAGTACAGATTTTTGAAAAAGAAAATTACGTACGCATTTTACAACAATTATTTTTAGGCAAAAAATTTTGCCTAAAATTAGAGGTTCTGAACCACAGGAAATTTTTGACAATTAGTAATAATAATAAATAAATAAATAAATAAATAAATAAATAAATAAATAAATAAATAAATAAATAAATAAATAAATAAATAAATAAATAAATAAATAAATAAAGATGTGGATAATCAAATCTGTTTTACCAGGACCAAACCTCAGGGGATTAATAATCTCAACACTCATTACTTAAAAAGTTTAAATTAACAAATCAGACTTTGTGAGAGAAATAAAAAACAAGCAGATTTAGAGCTGCGTTGCCATGGCAACTCACCCAGACACTCCTCTGTCTTATCATGTTTATTGTTTCTCATGCTTCTCTCATGCTGAGAAAATATATGGCAGCAGTTTTTCTTGGAGGGTCAGTGGTCTAACAAAGGATTTGTGGATGCAGTGGTGTTTGATACCAGTGCGGACAGAAAAACATTAAAAGATTAATTTATTCCACCATGATACGTAAATGCATTTTCTGCCTCATGAAACTAGAAAAGAAAAAGTTTCTGTTTGTCTTCTTACTCCTGATCCACCTGTTGTCTCATCAATAATTTTCCTTTAGTCAATCTGTGATTATGGTTTTTAATGATAAAGTACATCCATCCATCCATCCATTTTCTTCCGCTTATCCGGGGTCGGGTCGCGGGGGTAGCAGCCTAAGTAGGGAGGCCCAGACTTCCCTCTCCCCAGCCACTTGGAGCAGCTCCTCTGGGGGAATCCCAAGGCGTTCCCAGGCCAGCCGAGAAACATAGTCCCTCCAGCGTGTCCTGGGTCTTCCTCTGGGTCTCCTCCCGGTGGGACATGCCCGGAACACCTCACCAGGGAGGCGTCCAGGAGGCATCCTAACCAGATGCCCGAGCCACCTCAACTGGCTCCTCTCGATGTGGAGAAGCAGCGGCTCTACTCCGAGTCCCTCCCGGATGACTGAGCTTCTCACCCTATCTCTAAGGGAGAGTCCAGACACCCTGCGGAGAAAACTCATTTCAGCCGCTTGTATCCGAGATCTCGTTCTTTCGGTCATAACCCAAAGCTCATGACCATAGATGAGGGTGGGAACGTAGATCGATCGGTAAATTGAGAGCTTTGCCTTTCGACTCAGCTCTCTCTTCACCACGACAGACCGGTACAGCGCCCGCTTCACTGCGGACGCTGCACCTATCCGCCTATCGATCTCACGCTCCAGTTTTCCCTCATTCGTGAACAAGACCCCGAGATACTTAAACTCCTCCACTTGGGGCAGGACCTCCTCCCCGACCCGGAGAGGGCATGCTACCCTTTTCCGGCTCAAGACCATGGCCTCGGATTTGGAGGAACTGATCCTCATCCCGGCCGCATCACACTCGGCTGCAAACCGCTCCAGTGAAAGCTGTAGATCACGACCTGATGAAGCCAATAGGACCACATCATCTGCAAAAAACAGAGAAGCGATTCTAAGGCCACCAAAACGGATCCTCTCAACACCTTGGCTGCACCTAGAAATTCTGTCCATAAAAGTTATGAACAGAATCGGTGACAAAGGGCAACCTTGGCGGAGTCCAACTCTCACTGGAAACGAGCCTGACTTACTGCCGGCAATGCGGACCAAGCTCTGACACCGGTCGTACAGGGACCTAACAGCCCATATCAATGGGCCTGGTACCCCATACTCCCGGAGTACCCCCCACAGAACCCCCCGAGGGACGCGGTCGAATGCCTTCTCCAAGTCCACAAAGCACATGTAAACTGGTTGGGCAAACTCCCACGCACCCTCCAGGACCCTGCTGAGGGTGTATAGAGCTGGTCCAGTGTTCCACGACCAGCACGAAAACCACATTGCTCCTCCTGAATCCGAGGTTCGACTATCCGACGGAACCTCCTTTCCAGAAGGGTAAAGTACAATAGCTGCCAATAAACCCACTTTGCCATTGTAAAGTTCCACACTTTATTTTTACTCTTTTATGTGTCTAAAGACGTATCTTGAACAAACTTTACTGTCAAATCGCAGCTGAATTTTTTTTTCTTTCTTTGAACCAGCAGAGCAGCACCAACATTCTTCCAGCTCAGTAAGCAAAAAGTTAACTGGCTCACTGCGTAGCTAATTTTCACAGGTTCCTCACAGAGTGGGTGAATTAGTTTTCAAACCTTACCCTAGGGTCAGGTTGAGTTCTTCCAATGTTCTGCAAAGAGGCCGTAGGCAGGCTCTGCAGAGTCGAAGCAGAAATCCTCAATCATAGCCCTCGACAGATGATTTTACTTTTATCTTTCAACTCATAAATACATCTTCTGAACGTGTTAGAAGTAATTTTTTTTTCAGTTTATGCATTCAGTAAAGCTTCAGTAAAATAGAATATAGTGCACCATAACTCCACAGCATTGTGTGATTAAGGAAAACAGATGGAAAGCAACACCATGAATAAATTAACCCGTGCAACAATGTTCAGTCAGGTCATCTGGACGGTTTCTCGCTTTGTTGAGACTTTTCGTCCTTTATCCGAAGGACTTCTTCAGTCCGAGAAGCCACAAACAAACTGGAGTTCCACAAATACCACATTCCCATAGTGGATAAAACCAGTTTTCTGGTGATAAGATGGTTTCTGGGGCCTTGCCCTCTCTCCCCCATCAACTCCTCTGAGGCATTCATGTCAAAACGGTTCAAAACACCAACAGTTCATGCTCAGTGATCCAGGAACAACTGCAACAATGTTCAGTTAGGTCACCTGGATGGTTTCTTTTTTGTTTTTGTTCATACAATATCACCAGCAAACTGTTTTTTCCCACTATGGGAGTGTGGTATTTGTGGGACTCCAGTTTGTTTGTGGCTGAAGAAGTCCTTTGGATGAAGGATGAAACATATCAGATACAAAATAAACCATTCATGTGACCTGACTGAACATTGATGGATTTCTACTTGGATTATTGAGCATGAACTGTTGGTGAAACTAACCCATGCTTGTTTGCTCCCTTTGGTAAATATACTTTGACAAGTGATGGTGTGGTTTGCTGTAATGTGTTGAAAGTTGACGTCTTCCCACATTTACACAGTGTTGTACAAATTCAAAACCTCTTCATGCTAACCACAGTGCAAGGTGTGACCAGCCTTATGTAAAAAAACAAACAAAAAAAACAGGTCAAACAACTCTTCTTCTTGTACCCTCATGCTTGTGTTTTAATGTTAGTGTCAGTGAGGTAGTACAGAACAACAAAATTACAGGTTTAACTACAGTACTGTACTGTATATGCTGGGACGCGGTGGTTCCTGTTCTTTACTCTCACGTGCCTTCTTGTTGCCTTTTGCGTATAAACACCACGTGGGTTGTAATTATTTCTGCGAAGACATTTAGGAATTATAATAGGCAGGTTGAGAAACATAATGTACTGAATCTGAGACTCTATAGGACATTTGCTTTTACAGTCAAATCCAAATCTCACTTAAACAACACAGATATATTGTCATGGCAAAAAAGTAAGATCAAAGTTCTGCTATATTTTTTCATATTAAATTGATGCAAATCATATTAGTATTTACCCACATGTCAGCGCTGCAGGTAAACCACCGAGAGCCGCTTCATGACTTGCTAAGACCTGTCAGCTGGAGCTCAGAATGGCGCAAAGAACTGATGACAACAAGGACTGGTTGTCACCAAAGGTGACTCACAAGCTGCTTCAGGAAAAAACAAATCCCAGAGAATACACACCCAAAATCAAGATGCAACCAGATATCTGGTTCTTAGCTTTGTCTGATGAGGCACCTTAGGTGTTGCAGACTCAGTAAAAGAACAAACTGTTGTTACAAATCACGTTTTTGACTAAAGGACAAAATGTTTTCACTTTTTTTTGCCAAAAAAAAAAAAAAAAAGATTTATTTGGAATATAACAAGATAACAAGAATAAGTACAAATTGGTAAATGGAGCTTATTTATATAGCGCTTTCCAGCCCCCTGTGAGGAGCCCCAAAGCGCTTTACAATACCAGCCATCCACCCATTCATTCAGACATTCATACACCGGTAGTGGTAGCCTGCCTTGCAAGGCGCCATCCAGACCTACCGGGAGCAACTCGGGGTTAAGTGGCTTGCCCAGGGACACAACGACACATGGTGGGCGGATGCGGGATTCGAACCTCCAACCTTCCGATCAGGGGTCGACTGCCATTACCACTACACCACGGCCGCCCCCACAGTACACATTACACATAAGTACACATTAGTTCCCGCTTGTGGAGCCAAAACCATGGCATGTTGTCACACGAGATTTATTTCTAGACCTCGTTTCAGGGGTTCAAAACACAAAAACAAAAACAAATCTAAATTAAGTAAAATAAAATAAAAATGCTCTTGTATTAAACAGTGTTGATTTTACGTAAAAAAGGAACATTGGGTTATTTAAATAAAACATTCAAATTAGCCCTTGTATTTCAAAAGGTGAGTGGTGGCGCAGAGGTTAGAGAAGGTGGGCTTGTGATTGGAAGATCACTGGGTCAACTCCCAGTACCAACAACATCAAAATGTGGGTGGGATAGGTGAAGCACCCACACCTGCCTTCACCTTCATTTGCCACGCTTTGGGCCCTTGAGCAAGGACCTCAACCCCCCATCATCTGGTCCCCCGGGCACCCCAGATAGCAGCTCTCTGCTCCACACAGAGGGCTGTGATAGCTCGGTGGTCTGTGGTCGCATCAGGAAGGGCATCCGGCGTAAAAATAATTGCCAAGTCTTCGTGTGACTTAGTTGCTGTGGTGACCCCTAAAAGAAGGGAGCAGCCGAAAGAAGGATTCCAAATGGCCTTTCATTAAAGTTAATCAACGTTTCCAGAATAGACCAATGTTCAGTCAGGTCATCTGGACGGTTTCTTTTTCGTGCTGAGATGTTTCGCCCTCCATCTGAACTTAAGGGCTTCATCAAATGAATGGAGGATGGAGGGCGAAACGTCTCAGCACAAAAAAAGAAACCGTCCAGATGACCTGACTGAACATTGTTGGATTTTATACCTGGATTACTGAGCATGGATTTTGGTGTGTTGGACATGACTGTCGACGAGGGCGAGGGCGGGCCCCAGAGGCCATCTTGGCAACAACATAACTGTTTGGTTTTTTTTCACTTTGGAGTACAAAGTAGGTTTTTGGTGGAGAATCAGTTTTGTTTGGTGTTTCCTTAGACTGATGAAGCTTTTCGGATGGAGGGCAAAACATCTCAGCACAAAAAAGAAACCGTCCAGATGACCTGACTGGACATCAATGGATTTTATACCTGGATTATTGAGCATGGACTAGAACTTTTAAACCTATAAAAGTCAATTTCCTCTCTTTAGCGTACAGTAAATAACTAAACAACCGGTCCCACAGCTCTGGAAAGACTCTGTCTTTTTGTTCCGATTCCAAAATCCAAGACTGCTCATTCCCTGAACGATTTCAGGCCTGTTGCCCTGACTTCTTTAGTCATGGCAACAAATGAAGGTGAAGACAGGTGTGGGTGCTTCACCTATCCCACCCACATTTTGATGTTGTTGGTACTGGGAGTTGACCCAGTGATCTTCCAATCACAAGCCCACCTTCTCTAACCTCTGCACCACCACTCACCTTTTGGAATACAAGCGCTAATTTGAATGTTTTATTTAGGGGAGGACGTGGCACAGTGGTAGTGGCAGCCGACCCCCGATCGGAAGGTTGGAAGTTTGAATCCCGCTTCCCCCCACCATGTGTCGTTGTGTCCCTGGGCAAGACACTTAACCCCGAGTTGCTCCTGGTAGGACTGGATGGCGCCTTGCATGGCAGGCTACCACTACCGGTGTATGAATGTGTGCATGAATGGGTGGATGGCTGGTACTGTAAAGCGCTTTGGGGCTCCTCACAGGGGGCTGGAAGGCGCTATATAAATAAGCTCCATTTACCATTTACCATGAAGTATTTGAAAAACTGGTTCACAAGACCCTCTTGTCAAAAGTTGAAGATCATTTGGACCCACTTCAATTTGCTTATCGTTCACATGGAGGGGTGGAAGACGCAACAGGAACTCTTTTAAATAAGGTTTTAAAGTCAAAGTCAACTTTATTGTCAGATCTGCAATATGTACTGTACAGGACATACACAGGACCGAAATTGCGTTTCTCTCAGTCCCTCGGTGCAACAGTAAACATCTAAACATTGAAACACTGAAACATATAATAATAGACATAAGCATAAAATAGTAAAACTAACACTGTCCTGAGTTTTTTGCATAGTGGTATAAGAGTATGAAAATTTACACCAACTCTAAAACTAAAACATTAAACATTTAATGAACATAATACTGTCCTGAGTTTTTGCATACTAGTATAAAAAAAGAGTATAAAAAGTATAACTAAAATAAACTAAAGGTTTCTAGCATTGACATTTGCAAAGTGGCAAAGCAGCGTATGAGTTAATGTACACAGTATATGTATGAGGTAGTAGTTGATGTTGTTATAGAGGCAAAAAGTGGCATATGCAGTAAGGCACATTGGGCATCCCTAAATAAGACCGTTCAGAGCACACTGTATATGTATCAGCAGTGGTGTAGATATTAGAGTAGTGTAAATGTAAACAGTAGTAATTACATGTAAGCAGTAGTAATAAAAGTAAACAGTATTAATAAATGTAAACAGAGAATGTAAACAGTAAGACACCTTGAAGGTATAAAAACCTTTATAATATTTCTTTTTATTGACTTTTCATCTGCTTTTAACTGTATTCAGCCCCACATTTTAGCAGAAAAATTACAAAGTCTGTACCATCTTGACTTCGGCCTCATATGTTGTCTTGTGGATTTTTTAACTGTTCGATCTCAGAGGGTGAGAGTTAATGGGGTCCTCTCTGATGTCCTTCTGTCCTCTACTGGTTCCCCTCAGGGCTGTGTTCTTTCGCCTCTTTTATTTATTTTGTACACAAACGATTGTCGCAGCCATTTCCCTCAGCGTCACTGATGACTCTGTCATCCTGTCACTTCTGAGCAGTGATGACCCAGACCCCGGGCCTGTGATTGGGGACTTCACAGAATGGTGTGAGTCTTCCTTTTTAAAATTAAATGTTTCTAAAACAAAGGAGAAGATCATTGATTTCAGGAAAAATTATTCAGTAACAGCTCCCGTGGTCATTAACGGTGAAACTGTGGAGGTAGTGCAACAATATAAATACCTGGGAACTGTTTTTGATGTTTTCATATCCTAGATGTTATTACTGTTTTTCTCTTACATTTTGTTGTTGGATGTAACTGGGACCCTGTGTACATAATCTCATTTCATCACATGTACTACATGCGGTGCAAATGACAATAAAGACTCTCTGACTCTGACTCTGACTGATGATAAATTGACCTTTGACCTCCATGTGAATTCACCTTGCAAAAAGGCCCACCAGAAAATGTATTTTTATCGGAAGCTTTGTGGTTTCAATGTTGATTCAATTTTTATGAGAATGTTTTATTCATGTTTTATTGAGTCTATTTTAACCCTTACCTTCATCTGTTGGTTTGGACTTTTGACCTGCAAGAACAAGAGCAAACTCTCGGGGATTGTCAAGATGTGCAGCAAAACTGCTGGCATAGACTTAAGGAACCTTGCAAACCTACACAAGGTGAGGTCAGTGAATAAGGCCAGGCAGATTCTGGCAAACCCTGATCACCCACTCCATGACGAGTTCAGTTGCTTCCATCTGGACGCAGGTTTCTGCAACCCAGATGTAGAACAAACAGATTTAAAAACTCATTTATCCCTGTAGCAATCAGGTTTCTCAATGCACACTAATTTTAACACTGTTACTTTAATGTCTTATTGTCTTGTGTTTATATTTGTATGTGTGCGTAAGTGCATATGTATGAATTTGTACACACCTATTGACTGCAAATCTAATTGCCCCTCGGGGATAATAAAGGATCTTGAACTTAAAATGTTGGTCCCTTTTAGAACATTTTATAAAACTGTTGTCTTGTGTTTCTGAGAACTAATGGAAGCCAATCCCATGCTTCCAGCAGTTTTCTTTTTATTAACAGGTATCAGATGTACCATTATCCGTCTTGTATGACTCTGAGCAAGAAAGCTATCACGTTTTCCCAAAATGTCAAACTGTTCTTTTAAACATCATTCCTCATTAAACCTAACCAGAAGCTGCAGCCGCTGCAGAGAGGATTGTCTGCTTGCATCACTTGATCTTTGTACTCAGGGAATTACATACAGGGAAGGAATCAGTGGTGTCATTTAACCAAATGTTATGTAGCGCCTTCGGACAGCTGATATGTAAGCCTGCATGCCGTTCTGAGCTGAAAAATGCTTTCAGGTTGATAACATATTGACCGTGTGGGTTTTTTTCCTACTCCGTGCAGAGTAAAGGCATTCCTCTCATAAAGCTGCCTTTATGGAATCAGCCTGCTCAAATGTAAAAGTATAACACGTCGAGACATGTTTTGTTTTGTTTGTATCGCCGTGCAGGTCTGTTGCTTGTGTCATTTTATATCACACCAGGAATGAAACCTTACCTTGAAATTTACCCCAACTGTAACAGGGTCATTCAACATCAGGAGTGTAATGTGAGGAAATGGAAAATGTTCCCAACTGAGCTACTGTTTATGCATAATGTTGTCGCAACAGAGTCACTGTGGAAGATTTTTATTGTGCACGTGCACATTTTGAAACAGAAAATGTGTCAACATCAAAATTCAATAATCAAAAGTCAGTATACTATGGCCTTGGCCAATCTATACTCTGGGGTGTACATTGGTGTAGGGCTATTCATATAAACCACCCTCCCCACAAAAAATAAAATAAAAACAGATCTCTCTTGAAAATGAGTTCTCATGACTCTATGAAACTACCTGTATAAATAAAAGGTAAATAAAAAAAAGGGGAAATGGTACATGAGGTGGAATGAAATTGTGTACACAGGGTCCCAGTTACATCCAACAATAGCAAAAATATAAACTGTAAAAAAGAAACAGTAAATAAGTCAAAGTCAAAGTCAACTTTATTGTCAGAACTGCAATATGTACAGGACATACACAGGATTGAAATTGCGTTTCTCTCAGTCCCTCGGTGCAACAGTAACCATTTAAACACTAAAACACTAAAACATTTAATAAACATAAGCATAAAATAGTAAAAGTGTAACACTGTCCTGAGTTTTTGCATAGTAGTATAAAAGTATGAAAATTTACACCAACACTAAACATTTAATGAACATAAGCATAAAATGAAATAATAAAAGTGTAATACTGTCCTGAGTTTTTGCATAGTAGTATAAAAAGTATAAAAAGTATATCTATCTAAGGATCTAAGATATATATTAACACTAAATGAATTCCCAATGGTAAGCGTTGATTAAAATTTGATTACTGTAAATGTCTCGAAAACTCTGATGAGATGGGAACTATAATAATAACAAATAATAATGGAAACCTAGGGAGCTTATAAGGAAACATACCGTAATCGTAACAGGAATGAAAGCTGGAACACGGTAGAACAAAACAGCATGGTGAAAATGACTGAAATAACCACAATCAAAAAAACAATAACTCAAAACAAAACTCCAGGATCATGACAAAAAACTAACTGAATAAAACAGTTTACAGAATAAAAACATTACATTTGACAAAACTACAAAACACAAGTTACACAAATAAGGCTAAACTGATGGAAACTGGGCCTAAAACTGCACCCACGGGACTCAAAGACCTCAACACTGACCGTCGAGCTACAGCAGCCCCTGCACTGTTATTGGTGTACAATCAGGATACTGTGAAAAATAGTTTTATGAGTTTGCAATACGTCAAAAAAGCTAAAAACTACACACTATACACAAATAAAAATAATTTCTTGGATACCGGATTTTTTTTTTTTTTACGTAAAAGACACCTAAAGTAAATCACTCTATGTACTGACTAAAGCCAACAGGTGAGCTAGGTTCTGGTAGAATAATACGTACATGTAACTGTCACACTTATTGACAAGTCTGGACAAGGAGTGACAGACATCTTTGATCATTCCCAAACACATTCCAGCCAGAAAGAGTTATTGTCCATTATCCAACTTTGAACAGCTGCAACTGAACACAGAAGATAAGACAGAAGGGAGTGTTGATGTGTTTGTAGAAACTGTCTGGAAAACTCCTGTTTGCTACAAAGATAACTAAGGTAATAATTTATCCATATATAATATAAATATGACAAGAAAAAAAATAATAACCTGTAAATCTTGTATTATTGATTCGGTTTCCAACACTTTTTTAACGTCTATTAATGCTGCAGTATCAACTAAAGCCTCTTTATGTCTTTAGTATCTTGATTTTCCTCAGGGATGAACTTTGTTCTCATACTGAAGAGGAGGAGGAAGAGGAGGAGGAGGAGTGGTTAAAAATCTCAAACAGGTTTGTGTCTCGCTGTAAGTCAATTCGAAGCCTCACCATTTTCATGTTAAAACAGGAATCCACACCCTCCAACTGCAGACTGCTTATCATGTTGAGACAACTCCTTGTCTTTGTCTGTTCCAGCTGGCTCTCAGAAGCTGCACCAAACACCGAACATAAGCTTATAAATGGAAGTGGGATATTTTAGGAGCAGTCCAGAGGATTTTCACAAAGGTTACTATCAAAATGTAAGTCACTGCTGTTGCGTGTTGAATACCGGTAACCGTATCGTGACTGTTAAAAGAAGTGTTGAATGACAGAAATGAAGCTGCTGCGTAAGGATAGAAAACAGCTAAACTTGACATCGGATATACAAGGATTTGGTGTGATTAAATATTCTGCAACAACTTCTGGAGAAATTCCTTTTTCTGACGTGTTATACTATAAATTTACAGAGTGCACATGAATCCTTGACATCTAAGCTTGAACGTTCACAATGTAAATATTCTAGTTACATTGGACTAGAAGCTGTTTTATATGTACACAGTGTTTGGGTAAATATTCAGGAAACATGAACAACTTATCAACGGTTCAGTCCCTGATCATCAACGAATAAGATGATTTTTTTTGTCTTTTAGCTATTAATTCAAAGTTATTGATCATCTGTAGAATATATCCATGTTGTAGACTTGTAGACTTGTTGTTCAGTCGCCGGTTTCTTATGAAATAGTACTTTATAACTCAAGCACTGTAAGCTGTGCTTGTTTTCTTTCACATAAGTTTTATATCATTATTGTCTAATAGTGGTTGAAATGCTGCGTTTAAAAGGAAAACGGTTCAATATTGTTCACCTTTGAATTAGTCACATTTCCTTTTCCCAATCAAAAAACGGGGTGAAAATCATTGTTTGTGAAATAAAAAAAGGTGTTCAATAAGAAACAACTGGACTTTATTTGCAGCAGAAAATGTTTCGCCCTTCATCCAAAAGGCTTTCTCAATTCTAAGAGCCAATTGAGAAAGCCTTTTGGATGAAGGGCGAAACGTCTTCTGCTACAAATAAAGTCCAGTTGTTTCTTATTGAACAAATAAAGTCCAGTTGTTTCTTAATGAACACCTTTTTGATTTTATCATGTCCTGGATGACTGAGAATCTTCACCAGCATATTGTTTGTGAAACACTTTGAAAACACTTTCTCATTCATACTGTGAAAACCACACGTGCGCTCCAAGAAACACAGTTTACCACTTTGCCTTTTTTGTTCTCTGACCCTGTTACAACATATAATCGGTCTTCATTATCTTTGACAGGCCTTAAATAAACCGTCTGGAGAGATGGACTCTCCTGAGTTTTCCACGCTGTCGTCACTGAGGGGAGAGGTTAAATCGGAGGATTACATCCAGCCTCATTATAAGGAGTCGTATCGCCTGGCGATCGATCGCCTGGTGCAAGACGGCAAAGACAGTTACCATGAGTTCCTCAAGGGAGAACGTATGGGGACGTTCCTGTCAGAAGATGAGCTCCTCTTCATTGCTGCGAATGTTAAAC
>JBBPBX010020048.1:15785-43787 GCA_038048925.1 Garcialebias charrua | reverse complement strand
ACACAGTTATAACTCACGTCACACTGTTGTGGTTGGCGAAAATATCTTTGTACTCAAGGCTTCTGTTGTATAGGCCACAAGATATCTCTTTTTTACAACCTCATTCCACAGAGATTCTCACTGCCTGTAGATTACATGTCATGTTCTTTTTTGATATTCTGGCACCTATCAACAGCATCCATCTACTTATCTGAGAGCAGAACCCAACCTTTGAACATAGTGGAGGGAATTCAATCCGACCAAATCAAAGTCGATTCAAAGCATGTTGTTATTCCCCTGTTGGATTCGACTTGAATAATTGACAATGTTGTCAAAATGATGCAAGCTTTTTACGGTACATTGCATCAATTGGCTGTAATGCAGCTTTCCCCAAAAACTGGTACACCTTTCTAAAATCCTATACGTACCAAAAATGAAAATTGCACTCAGGCGCAACAGTTCTTGAATTGTAGTTTGATTAGTTCATATGTGTGTGCTTTGTTTGCTTAAGCAAGCAGCAAACATGTAATGGAGATGGAGAAGCTTTTTTTTAAATGGCTTAAAGCATTTATAGCCAACAAAAAAACAAATTATCAGCAAATAAAAGTGATTTACGCATTTGAATTAATCCACCATCTTTGTGTTTATTGGTCTTTTTCCATGCACTTTTTTATTTGATCCAAAACGCCAAACTGGTAAACCAGATAACATCAACACCCTATATGGAGTCTCAGCGTTCCCACAGATGCTTCTTTATTACAAATATAAACAATAAGGAATTATTTCTCCTGCTAGTTCAAAATGCAGAAAATGTATCCTCTTTGGACAATAAAAGCATCCAGTTGGTGTTGATACACACACATCAACCATTTGGACACACTGTGATCATCGTCAATGAGTCATGTTTCTAAAAAACATCCAGTTTACTATAACCAATAGTGGACAAAGTACTCAATTCTAGTACTTAAGTAAAAGTATTGATACTCATAGTCAAATCTTGCTCAACTACAAGTAAATGTTGCTTAGTCAAAAGTTTACTCAAGTGCTTACTTTTGAAAATACTTACATATTCAAATGTAGATACATTTAAAAATACTCAAGTCTTTAAAAATACAAATTACCGTATATTTTCTAATATCAGTACATTGCTGTATTGTTTTGAATTATTTGACAGAAGCTTGTAAGTCTCTGAAACCTTCTGATGATGTAGAACCACTGTAACACCACTTAATAAAACCTGTAAACTACAAATAATATCTTCCCTGCCTTTTACGTTTGTGGAAATGCATGGAAATCCTAATGGATGATGCACATTTAGACTTTTCCTCATCTTCAGTATTCCTACAGCGCGTTGTTTGTGTGTTAAAGTGCATATATTGACAGCAACAACTGAACACAGGAGAGGAAACGGTAACACTGATAACTGAAAGTACTGCCATACTTAATACAGAAGCTTACAAAACAATGAATGTTCTGCACAGATGAATCTAGCATAATACCTGAATCAACAACTGGCCAACTGTATTTCAGGAAAGAAAAACAGCAACGGCCGATTACAAAGCTGAGCCAAAAGGAACAAGTAACGAGAAGCTTCCTAGAAATGTAGTGGAGTCGAAAGTACAATATTTGTCTTTGAAATGTTTATGTTTATGTTTATTAAATTTGTTCATTTTTTTACAAAAGAAACAATACAAGACAATCTCATAAATGATTGTGTACAAAATGTAAAAAAATGAAAGGTAGCAGAAAGAAGAATAAATCTTATTATATCTGCCCCTTACTTCCAACAATCAGATTAAACAACAATAATCAACCATGTAAACAATAATAATCTTCAACCAACTTTTTCCAACAATCAGATTAAACAATAATAATCTTCAGCCAACAGTACAAAATGACTAACTCTTTCTAATTTTCTAACTAATACAATACACATTACGCTATTTCATATATTTTTTTAACACATTTGTTTTGATCATTTTTTTAAATGTAAACATTGACTTGGCATTTTTAACTACATTCTCCAAGCCATTCCATAATCTAATTCCCTGAATTGAGGTAGAACGTCCCTTCAAACTGGTTCTGAATTGTGGTTTTACAAACAACTCTGTCCCCTTAAGATTATAACAACTTTGTCTTTTAACAAAGTGCATTTGGATATTTAAAGGTAATGCATTATTTTGAGCTCTATACATAACTGATAAAATATTATAGTCTACCAAATCATGGAACTTCAATAACTTCAGTTGATAAAATAATGTACTTGATGGATGACGGTAATGCTTTCTAGTGATAATTCTTACAGCTCTTTTCTGTAATACAAAAATAGGCTTTGTGATTGTTTTACACGCATTCCCCCAAACATCAATACAATAGATTAAGTGTGGAACAATGATTGTGTTATACAACAAATACAGAGCTTTATCATTCAATAGGTCTCTGACTTTGTACAGTACTGCTATCGATTTAGCTATTTTTATTCTTACAGAATTTATGTGTTGTTTCCATGTCAGTTTGTCATCAATGATAACACCCAAAAACTTCACCTCACTCACTCTACAAATCTCAACATCCTCAATTTTGAGTGGAACATCAACAGTTTTCTTTTTATTACCGAATATCATGTAATTAGAAACTGTCCAGATGAACTGATTGAGAATGAGCGGATTTGATACCTGGACTATTGAGAATGAACTTTCTTGTCTTGAACCACTTTGGACATGTCTGCCTGCCTGGGAGGAGTCAACGAGGGACAAGCCCCCAGAAACCATCTTGGCTACAGCAAACTGGTTGGTCCACTTAAGTTGTTTACTTGGTGGGTTAACTTCAGTGTGCTTTGGACTACTCTGACTGACGAAGCCCTCTGGAGTGAGGGTGAAACGTTTCTACAAAAAAGAAACTGTCCAGATGAACTGATTGAGAATGAGCGGATCATGTAATTGGTTTTTTCAAGATTTAATGATAATTTATTGATTTTAAACCAAGTTTGTATTTTGACAAATTCTGTCTTTATCAATTCCAACATTTGTTCTATATCTTCACCTAAACAGAAAAATGTGGTATCATCAGCAAAAAGTACACATTTAATAATAATAATAATAATAATAATAATAATAATAATAATAATTAATTCAATTTATAACGCACTTTTCATTACTGAAAATCTCAAAGTGCTACACATATATTGAATGCTACACACATTCATAAACCGGTGGTGGCAGACTACCATGCAAGGTGCTTTCCAGTCCTACCGGGAGCAACTCAGGGTTAAGTGTCTTGCCCAAGGACACAACGACACATGGTGCGGGTCCCGGGAGTCGAACCGCCAACTTTCCGATCGGGAGACGACTGCCATTACCACTACACCACGGCCGCCCATTTAAGGAGTCCTGACACATTTACCAAGTCATTCACATATAAAATAAAAAGCTTTGGTCCAAGTACAGAGCCTTGGGGAACTCCACATGTGATATTACAGAGGTCAGATCTTACATCATTTATTTGTACAAATTGTTTTCTATCTTTTAAGTAGCTAGATACCCACTGTAATGCTGGTCCTCTAATACCATATTTGTTCAGTTTTTCTAGGAGAATGGTGTGATCAATAGTATCGAATGCTTTTTTTAAATCAACAAAAACACTGATACAATATTGTTTTTGATCGACAGCAGTAGTTATTTGTTCCATTAATTATTAGTTAATTAATTAATTATTAGTTATTTGTTCCATTAATTCCATGAGAGCCATTGATGTAGAGTAGAAATGTAGTGGAGTGAAGGTCACACATTCCCCCAAAACCCCCACAAATACTCAATTAAAGGAAATATACTCAGAAAATGTACTTAAGTACAGTATTCAAGTAAATGTACTTTGTTACTGTCCACCACTGGCTATAACATGAAGCAGACCTATACCTAATACATAGTTCCCATGTGACGTCACAGAAGTGGAATTTTCGGGTTTTCCGCCATTTTGGTTGGCGATACTTCCATTCCTGACCACTAGTAGCAGTGTAGGTTACTGGCTCTGTGTGTGTGTGCCCTCGACCAGGCCCTCCACAACATCAAGAATATGCTCCGATCACTTTTTGTTCGGTAAACCAAAATTCTTTGTGAATAATTTTGCAAAACTGTGTGTGTTTGAACAGTTTTTTCAGTTTCTTGCTCCTCTGTTACTGTCTGTTACTGACGTTAGCTTAGCAACGCTATGCTAATGCTAACCTCCACTTTGTAACACTAACGGGAACAAAGTGTCCCACCTGTGTTTATGCTAGACTCTTTGTTGTTAGGAAGCTGCTTGTTAATGTTTTATTCTGAACCTTTATTTACCCTGTGACATCAGGCTGACACACACACACACATGTTAACGACAGATAAACTGTCTCTGAGACAGGTAATGCAAGCCAGTCATCCTGGAGGAAATATTTTAGGTAGCCTACACAATGTGTTACAGTGGTTTAAAAAATGTCCACCCTCTTTCAGTTCATTTCAGGCTTTAATGTTTCAGGACATAATAAAAATGATCTGGTCATTAACATGTTCTCAAATGATTAAAATCTAAAGCTTCAACCAAATCATCATGACAGATAAACTGTTATCAAGTTGCTTCACAAACAACATAAGAGGTTTAAAAATTACAGAAACAGTAACACACTAATGGTAAAACTATGACATTTACAGCAGTAAAATTATAATCAAAATGTATAAGTGTAAATGTATATATATAAGTATAAATGTACAGTACTGTATATATAATGTATTAAATGTTTTATGTTGTTCAGGACGGCCTGGTCTTACAGCTCATCACCACAATGGACCGGTACAGAGTCCGTTAATACTGCAAATGCTGCACCAATCCGTCTGTCAAGCTCACGCTCCATTCTTCCCTCACTCGTGAGTCGTGACCAGAACCCCACACTGAAGTTGACAGACACACTTACCAGTACTCTGATAGCAGCAGAGGAACAAGCAGCAGGTACACAAGTAAACCAGCACAGTAATTCAAAAATAAATTAAATCTAAGATAAATTTACTAAAATCAATATAAAATTGAACATTTATTTTTGTGAATGAGTAAAAAATGTTAGGTGCAACTGTATTTATTTTTATTTTTCCTACTTTGAGTAGCAAACTTGGAGTCTTATTTTAAACTTTGTGATGCAAAAAATGACAATGTTTACTAATCTTTTTTTTTTTTTTTTAAAGGTCCAGATGAGTGAAAAGCTCGTAGACACGGGTCCAGTCTCAGATCCTACTCCTGCGTCCAGTCTCAGATCCTACGCCTGATGGGTCCAGTCTCAGATTCGGAGGAGTTGGCGCAGTCGGGTGGTCCCGCATGGCGAGAAATCGGTTAATTTGTCAGAAACTGCACTCGGCTCCATCATTCCTTGTTGAAGAGTGTTTTGATAAATCATTTAATTAAAATACATAAAATCTCCCACAGTTCTCATATTGTATTCAGTTTAAATTGTTTTGAATTTATAATTATAGCTTTTATTCTGAACTTTATCAGTCTACTCCTGGAGGATGAACAGCAACATTCATGTTTTTATGTTTTGTACGTCAATAAAACACTAAACTGGTAAGTTACCAAAAGAACAATCACTGCATCTAAGTTTTATTTATGTGCAGTAGAACTTCTCATTATTGGACATTAAACAACGTATTCAACGTATTGAAATAAACAAAGTGAAACTTGGTACAACTGTTTTATTCAAACTAAAGGTAAGCACACATTCATTTAGCAATGCATGTTTTCACAGCAACACCAAATGTACTTGAAAAGCAGATTCGTCCATCTTTCATCCATCCAGCTTCATCGATCTCCTGGGACTCAGTACCTTACACAGAAACACAAAGGGAGAAAACGATTAAAATGCTTTCACTACTGGATTAAAAGGAGTTACCAAATTGTAACTTTTCACCACTAACTTTATTAACAAAGGCAGATCATAGTGGAAAATAAATATCAGTGACATTTACTGAGAAACGTTAAAAATACTATGACAGCAATAATTACAAATAATTTATTTTGTTAACACTAATTTAAGTATGAAAGGCAGTCTAAATAAATAATGTAATGTGAGAAATATCAGCCATCTTTACTAGCAACAGTGTTTAAAGTAGCACAGATTAGCATAGCTGATGTAGCTTTTACTAAAGTACACATGGCTGATATTTACTGTGGCACAAGTTACATTAGCTAAGCTATTCTTTGTTACGTTAAAATACGCTGATATTTACTGTAGCTCAAGCTATGAGCTTAGCACGCAGTAAACAACACCGATCTTACTTTAGCAAAGACTAGCTTAGCTGCTGTAGCTACGAGGGACATCTATGTGTACATTATTGTAATCACTTACTCTGCCAGTCATCAGAACAGTTATTAACATGAAGATTTGGACGTCCTTCACAACTTTGTTACTGGTTATTAAGCATCCATCCATGGATTTAAAGCTGCAGCTCCTCCGTTGTGGGCAGCCAACGATCACAGAGAAATTTATTGGTGACAACTTGTTGCCCTTCTCCACCAGGGGGCAATACCGCTTCGTCTGACATGATTTATTCCTCCAACTCACAACTTGTTGCCCTTCTCCACCAGGGGGCAGTACCGCTTCGCCTGACATTTATTCCTCCAACTCAACTCCAACCACTGCTAAATATGCACCTTGGTCAAGAGTAGCTTAGCTTAGCTCTGGCTGCTCGGTCTGTTTATCCTACTAAAATGGCGGAAATTCCAGAATTCTAGAATTCTAGTCACATGTCTGGGAACTATGTATAGACAAAAGGTGGACTCATACAAATCTATAAATGATGTCCATCTCCATCCATCCATCCATCCATCCATCCATCCATCCATCCATGCATCCATCCATCCATCCATCCATCCATCCATCCATCCATCCATCCATCCATCAATGGAATGGATGGATCATTTTGTCTTCATTGCAAGAATACATTTGTTTTCAGCATACCTTGTAAATTGTAGCAACATATAAGTACCGTACTGTACACTTAATAGGATAATGGTTTAGTTTCCAACAGTGGGATTGGTTAACACTAGCACTACCACATGCGAGCCATTCGGATATTCTAACTATAGTTCCCATGGGAGTTAGTCAAATGGCTCATTGAATTAGCATTTTTGCAGCCATTGGTATGTATATGAGGCCATTCTGTTGGTGTGGATGAGGCCTTGGGGGCATATTTATATATCAGAGTCAGAGAGTCTTTATCGTCATTTGCACCACATGTGGTACATGTGATGAAAACGAGAGTATGTACACAGGGTCGTGTATATAAATATATAAATATATATATATATATATATATATATATATATATATATATATATATATATATATATAATATATATATATATACATATATGCACCCACATATATACAGTATATATATATATATATATATATATATATATATATATATATATATATATAGTATATATATATATATATGTATATATATATGTATATATATATATAATATATATATTATGGGCGGCCGTGGTGTAGTGGTAATGGCAGTCGTCCCCCGATCGGAAGGCTGGAGGTTCGAATCCCGGTTACTCACACCATGTGTCGTTGTGTCCCTGGGCAAGACACTTAACCCCGAGTTGCTCCCGGTAGGACTGGAAGGCGCCTTGCATGGCAGTCACCGCTACCGGTGTATGAATGTGTGTATGAATGGGTGGATGGTTGGTATTGTAAAGCGCTTTGGGGTCCCTCACAGGGGGCTGGAAAGCGCTATATAAATAAGCTCCATTTACCATATATATGTATATATATATATATATATATATATATATATATATATATATATATATATATNTAGGTTCTGCAGGCTCTGTGCTGCACAAGCTATCTCGCCTCTTTGCTGCAGAAGCCTGGTGTTGGAGGAGAACCACCTTCCTCCGCTTCCACACAGAGTCTGGTCTTCACCAACTCCCACCATAACCAGCAGCCGCCCCCGAGCTGCAGCACAAGATTTTGATGGCCGCTACAGTGACACACAAGTTATCCTGGACTGTACAGAACTACGGTGTCAAACACCTTCATCCCTGCTCCTCCAGAGTAAAAAGTCTTCTCTTTGGTCAGGAAATGGAGATATGAAGTTTGACAGAAAAGCTGATGGCACAGTCTTGAAGAAAAACAAAATGCTGTCATTTACTTATATTGACATTGTCTTACATTTGTAAGTAGATATTCTTGATGGAAACATGTTGTACTGTTTTCTTTGGAGGTAAATAAAAATAAATGTCACATTTTTGTAAGTGCAGTACCTAAACATTTTATTGACCACTGTATTTTGGTATGTGGATATCTTTTAAATTAATTTTGTTATTGTACCTATGTAAAATAAAAATAAAGTTTTTTGAGAGATCCAACTTTGAAAAATACCCTGATGCATGCTCAATAATCCAGGTAGAAAAATCCAAAAAAGCTAAGTCTGGTCCTCTGGACATTCAAAAAACAAAAACAAAACAAAGCAAAAAAACCTGTAGAAACGTTTCGTCTTTCGTCCGAAAGACTTCCTCAGTCTGAGAAGCTGTGTTCAGCTCAGTCTTATAAATAATTGCTATTTATAAGACTGAGCTGAACACAGCTTCTCAGACTGAGGAAGTCTTTCGGACGAAAGACGAAACGTTTCTACAGTTTTTTTTGCTTTGTTTTGTTTTTTGAATGTCCAGAGGACCAGACTTAGCTTTTTTGGAACTTTGAAAAACCTTGTTTATTTGATAGTGTCAAAAACAGGGTAAAGTTAAACAAACATATTAATCAAATGCCTTAAATGAAAATTACAGATATATTATCCATTCAATTGGATTTTTTTTTAAATTATTGTTAGTCTTGTTTTATAGCCACAGTAACAACAACACAATATCCTCTGTATTTCAATATTTGAACACTTTAATTGTGAAATAGAAGGTCAAGATTTTGCAGGTAAGAAATCATATGCTAAAAACCTTTAAAATAAAGCTTTTATTGATTTATGGAATCTGCTACGAAGTAGGTAAACAGATTAATGAGGGCTGAAAATTTTACAAAAAAAATCTTGTAATTGCTTTGACTGATAAGGTATTTAGCAGCAGCCAGAACCAGGCCAGCCTGTGCTGATGTGTTGGGGCGCAGACGACGCTGAAGAAGGGCTGCTTGTTGAGATGGACGTGCCAGAGGCAAGGAGGGGCCGGAGTGTCTCTGAACCAGCTGGCTCAGCACAAGGCTCTGGCTACAGGCCAAAGTCACCTGCAAACACACACACAATAATTAAATCTATATCACGCACATACATTCAAACAAGACTGCACAGATACTGATGAACTTACGGCTGAACTGTGACGACAGAGAGGTGGTGTTAAATTCAGAAACCTTCATGTCCCAGCTGGAGGAGAATGGTGGAGGTACAGGTGCTCCCAAACCTGGCAGTCGACCAATGGAGGTGTTGCTTCCTAGGGTGCTAACAGGAGGAGCAGTCTGGGAGTGAAGACTTTAGTTTCTGAGAGCTGCATAAAAACACACGAGGTCAAAATAATTAGACCAAGAATGTAAACATGTAGCTGAATGTACTAGATTGACTCACACTGACATTTAATTACCATCTTAGCTAAATCCCCATTAACAACAGGAACGTGGGGTTACTGAACCAGCAATCTTAAAACTGTCATCTGAACAATCCTAGCTTCACCCTACGGTGAGGTTTTTCAGCTTTATTCATGGACCTGACAGAGTCCTGACAACAACTTCATCTGTGTCCTGATTTTTGCATGAAACTGAGAAGAGCAGCATGTTAGAAGGATCACAAAATGTGAGCCGTTTTGTTTAAGTGTGGAAAAGCTGTTTCTATAACGTGAGTACACAAAAAAAAGATTGCGTTGCTAATAGGCTAACGTTAGCCGCTAACAGGTAGCAACAACACAACGCGATCAAACTAACGTTACTTACCCTCATAGTTGTGCAGGAAACTTGAGATATGCAATTTAAATCCCTTATTACGTTTGCTTGTCGGAGCAGGGGACCAGACATCAACGATACGATGAACATAGCTGATACTTGTGTCTTGGGCAGCTCTTGTAAACAGAGAACGGGGCTTAGACCGGAAGCTGGGAAGCCGGCTTCCTGTCAATGCGCAAGTGATTTACGGCACTTGTGCACAGAGCCTATTATACTGCAGATTTAAATTTATTAATGCTGTGTTCAACATTGTTCCCTGTTCAAAGCAAATGCACTTTAATTTTGCTGCTGTTTCTCTGTTTTAAGGTCTTTAAGACCATATGTTATTTAAGTAGCAAATGGGGTATTTTATTTTATATAAGAACAGATGTGTTTTTTTAATTGAAAGTAAGGTAAACATTTAGTTTTTTTTCTTTGATAATGCACAATGTTTGCTGATGCACAAAACAGCAATTCTTGCTCTCAGGTATTTTTGATTTTGTAATGTATGGTTATTTATTTGAATGCACTCACTTTCACTTTATTTTTTTTTAACTTTATTTAGGCAATGTTGTGACATTTATTTGACTTTGCACTATTTAGCCTGTTGAGAGCTACACTGTTTTCAGTCTTTTAAAGATTGTGTTACGGAGTTAAATTTAAGTTTTTTTTTTTTTTACTTTTAACTGAATAGTTGTTGCATTGTGCCTGCAAGTTTGTCTATATTTGTTCTCTGAAATAAATGAGTAAAAATATGTTTTTGTCTAAATTATGGTGATTTTATGGTTCTTTTCAGATCTTGTAGCCAGAAGCAGCACTCATAACTAAACCAATTAAGTTACAGTCAATCCATCTGATCGGTATCGGTGATCGGCACTCATAGGTGATCGGTATCGGTGATCGGCAGCATAAAACCTGATCGGAGCATCCCTATTTTGTTTGCTTTATTGTAATATCTGCTTTAAATAAATCTGACATTGTTTATTGTAAAACCGATTGATTTATTGCTTCTGTTTGTTGAAAAAAAACTTAAGATATTAAAAAAATAATCGCGTTTTAAATCGCAATTGCAATTTATAGAAAAAAAAATTGCAATTAGATTATTTTCCAAAATCGTTCAGCCCTACTCTCCACCATGGGGAGCAGGGCCTTCACCTGCTCTGCCCCTCAACTCTGGAACGCTCTACCGCCAGACCTTCGAAACACCACCTCCCTTTCTCTGTTCAAGACTGCTCTGAAAACACATCTCTTTAGACAAGCTTATCCTTAACTTTACTAAATGTATTTTATATTCTTTTGAATTTTATATTCTTTATTTATTTTATATTTAAATTTATTCCTGCCGATGTTTGCACTGTGCTTGTTGTTTGTTTTTACACAATCTCTGTGATATGTTTCTTGCTGTGAAGTGTCCTTGGGTGTCCTGAAAGGTGCTTTTAAATAACAGTGATGATTATTATTATATTATTATAAAAATGACGGATGTGAGCAAAGTCAGGGATGAGGATCAAGTTCATACTTCTCGACCCCACGCTGTTATGGATCTTTGAACTTGGTGAAGGCCAGCCTCTCGCCTCATGCTGCTCATTTATTATTGTTGCAACATAAACAGAGCATCATACTGACCAACACATTTATGTTATTCCTGAACAAATGCCTGCCTTTCCACAGATTTACCCAAGTTGATTTCCATGCAGGCTGCTAAGCTTCTACCATCTTCAAACTGTAGTAACTCACAGATTGACACAAGCTCGATACCCTTGAAGCTACGCCCCAATGTTTAAAAGTGACTTTGTCAAAACCAATACAATTTTTCATCATACTGTCCCCCATGCTTTAATCAATATGTTCTATATCCATCTGTACCAACCACAGAGCACAAATAGATTGAATATTCAAGTTCCTGGAACAGTTTTTCTCCCCTTTGCAAGACTCCAACAAGCAGGTACCGGTAGATTCTCTCTGTTGAGGTTATCCTGAACTGATACTGTATACTGTATATGTTAAGTTTAACTGCATGTGGAGAACACTAATGAATCATATTATACTTTGGTGAGTCAACAACATTAATAAAGTGCTCATCAGCTGATTGCAGAGGGATTAAAACCGGTACGGAAGGTATTTTGTTTCTTCCGCTCAGCATTGCCTCCTCTGTAGGTTTTGTCTTACATTTGAAAATGGAATGGAAAAAACATCACCTTAAGGGAGAAAAGCTGCAAAAACCAACCCCACATGGCATTTATAAGTCTGAGGGTGGCAGTCTGGCAGGCCTGGGAGTGCTCGAATCAAAACAATTCAAATGTGCCAGCAGGCGGACTGTGCCAGGAGAAGCTCCCAGTTGTCTCAAACCATGCAACGAGCTTGGTAACAAAAACAGGCATGAACCAAATTATTTTAATGCATGATTTAGTTTAGGGTTTACCATTACTTATTTTCAACTTTGCAGATCGTCATGCTTGTAAGAATTTAGACGTTTAGTCACAGAATAAAATGCTGAAAATAAACTGCAACGTATTTCCATCTTGGGAGTCAGAATTTCCTACCTTGATGCTAGAAGTCTGCTAGGGAAAGCAACTTATTTTACTGGGATGAGACTGTTGATACTTTTTAACGAGCAGCATTCATGAGGGAGTCTCCAAATTACAGTAGTCCATCGCTGCTTCGCAGTTTTTGACTTTCACGGTTTTTCAATGATTGTCAACTTTAATATTACTCACATGATCAGGACAGTAAGGGATAAAAAGTTTTAAAAAATTATTCTGAGTTGGACAGGCGCCGCCATTTTGTAGTTTTTTTTTTTTTCAATAAGCCTACACTGTAAAGTCAGTCAAAGGACTACACTACCAATAAGCCAACATTGCTTCCGGACGCTGCTTTCTGCCGAAATGGAGGGAAAGTTTTGATCCGATCTGAACCTGACTAAAAAGTTTGGTCCTTATTCGTAGTGACTTTGATGCTCAGTAGATGCAGAGAGCCGCACAGAACAGACCAGGAATTGGACAAGGACTACTTCCAGCCTTGTCGGTAGTCTGTGCTGCTTGCCGGCCAATGAAGCCTCTCGAGCGGGGAGGCGTTGCTTGGAGCTCACCTGGACTTTTTTCATCCAGATCCCTCTGGATTATTTGGACTCGATCTGGACCGTTGTGTGGTTTTGTGCTGGCTATCCAAAGGTAAGGTCTGGCTCTGTCCAAAGTGTTTGGTGCTCAATGGCTGCAGAGAGCCAATCAGATCCAGATCAGAACTGTACCAAGGCTAGTGAGTACCGGTACTGAGTATCCATATAAACATTTGCAGTAGCTACTATGCAGTACATCTACGTATGTTGTTAAAATGACGTACCGGTAGGTTTAAGAGTTTAGAACATTGCAAGTGTATGGGAAGGGTTTATAAATACTAAAATATAGCGTTCCTACTTCAGTTTTTCACCTATCGTGGGGGTGTGTGGAACGTTACCCCCACAATAATTGAGGGACTACTGTATCCCAAAACATTAACAGGGGGTTCCCAGTTTCATTGAGCAGGTCGCATTATGAAGATGTTTTAACACATTTTCTCGCCAAACAATCACAAAGTTGTTCTTGGCTTTCCAAACCCATCTCAATTTAGTTTCTGTAATCCTAGAGCTGTATTTTGACACCTGCATGCCAGCTCTCCTCCGACAGAAATCATGCTGGGCTGAAGATCCTCTATGACCAGGTCTCATAACCAAAAAGATAATAAATATTAAAAATATATATATATAAAAGTGGTCCAAACCCATCTATCTTCATTTCAAAAGCGTACTCAAGCAGATCAAATCAAATGTGCCAGGTGCAAGGTGATACAAGGTCAGTCGAGGTGGGTACAATAAAATACAGTTCAGAAAGCCATGCACATGAAAACAACCATGATTTTTTTTGTCCAAAAAGCAGGCACAAAGCTGCTTGGTCACAGAAACACAGAATTTGCTGAGCTTACAACAAAGAATTAGAATATTTTACTCATATTTGTGAGTCACCAATGGTCAGAAGTTAGAAAAACACTGAAAGTCGACAACATGTTGTCCAACGTGCACCAGATTTCATTAAAACTCTGCGAGGTTTAAATCAACTCATTAAAACTAATTATCAGTTGATTTGTATGATGTTACATATTACAATTAAAAAAAGGCCAATTCACACAAGTTAAATTAATATACTGTAACAGCTTCAATCTGAACTCGTGACTCTCAGCTGGACATCCATGTTTGCCAGAAGCTTGTGGAGCGAGCAGCTGCATGTAAAATGACCCAGCCCCGAAAAGAATGCTGAAGCTAAATCCCCCAAAAACAGATCGGCCTCTCTGCAGAACCAGAACTTTTTACACCAGCCAAGCAGTAAAGGTAGAAGTTACTCTGCAAGAGAACAAGCTGTATCGTACATCTAAGGGACAATGCAGCTATGATCTGTGTTACACTTAATGAGAAGTTTTTACTGTGTGTGCTCATAAATACTGTAATCTATTATCATCCACATTCATCTGTAATATAAAACATCATCACTACAGAGAAAATGATGGGACCAAGAGAGTCTCTAAATGCTCTCTCTATGGTAAAAACATGGTGGATGAAGAGATCTAAAACGTGCTCGCTCAAATGAAACACAAAGTTGGGAGTTTAGAGGCAACATAAAATATTGGTGTTTGCTCCAAGAAAACAAAGACAAGATTTGGAATTACCGTACTCATTTGTAAACTTTTTTTGAGATAAATTACTTTTACACATGTATAGGTGAATAAAAGATTGGCCAAACTCACAAAAGGGAGCCAAAATTAAAACATTTTTCAAACTATAGGACTAGTTTCAGAATCTACATTAACTCAAGTTAGATACCCAACATCTTTTCTTGGTTGCAGGTTCCTCAACAAAAGTTTGATTGGTGTCATTTGGTGTTCTCCGTTACATTTTTGACATCATAAACAAAGATTACTGAAAAAAAAAAGTGATAAAAGTATTTTACATTTCAAATATCATCTTGGGGGCCAGATGAGATGTCAACGAGGGCCACATTTGGCCCCCGGGCCTTGAGTTTGTTTGACACATTTGTTTGATTAGAACAACACAAATTAACGGTTACACTGGTTGAGTTTATTACAGGTAGTCCCCGACTTATGAGCGCATCGACATACGAGGTTCCGGACTTACGAGCTGACTAACGAACAGTAAAGTTGTACAGAACATACAGAAAATACAGCACTGGTATGTGTTTTTAGATGAAAGTGTGTTAGCTAACAGTTTGTAAACAAGTTTCTGAGCATGTTTATGAACTAGTATGTACGTTTGTGTTGAAAAACGAGTGTTCGTAGTAGCGCTAGCATAAATTTTCCGACTTACGACCGAAAATCCGGACTTACGAGCAACACGTGTTTCGTGTTCCGACATACGAGATTTCGTCTTACGAGCATCTCGCAGGAACGGAACTCGCTCGTAAGTTGGGGACTACCTGTATCAGAGTTATAACAACCAGGATGGTGTTAATGGCTCAACACACCAAAGCGTCTGTTAACAAAATATCTCATGATAATTGGATGGATTTCAATTAAACTTTCCAAGTGATTAACATTTGAAGACAACCCACTTTGATAGGCAGTTACAGTCTTAAAAAACGCTAAAATGGCTATAATTCTATCAGTTTTACAGGTTTTGAGCTAAAGTTTGGTATGGTAGTAGCTGAGAGTTGTTCACAGCACGTACACAGAGCATGACTTCACCTGAGATATTTTTTTATAACATTGTTTGTTCAAAATGGCTCCACTATTTCCCATCAAAATATGATTTCAAAATGAAACTGTGGCATGGAATGGGGCGAGGGATATACCGTACATTTCTTCAAAGAATGCTTGTCGTTTAATTAAAGAAGCACAGTTAATGCCAGATACACTGGCCACCTCTTGCTCGTGCAAGGACTAAAGCGACAACAAACACATACATCATGCAGCACATCGATGGTGCAGAACCCCCCCCACACACACACACACACACACACCCAGTTCTATCCCAAGCAGATCTAGGTCAAAGCTGATTAATGTTTCCACGTCCCAACCCCTTCTACCGATCGCTAAGAAAATGATAACAGTGAACTGGACAGATAGAAAACCACCAACCAAACCTTAGTGGACTGAAATGTGGCCACACAACAGAACAAATGACCGAGGGAAATTCTTATTTGATTATACTTTTACTCTTAATTCAGTATGCAGTGCACATTCCTTGTTATCCTTTGTTCTAACAGTATTGCTGTGATTCACAAATCCCTATGCTAGAGAATGTTCTGCTCTGTAAAAGAATAAAAGGGGGAAAAAAAGTGCTAGAATTTGTTCTCGTACTATTAATGAATCCTTAAAGTCATTTAAGTTTTCTATGTTTTCTATTATTAAAATTATTATTTTTTAAATATAGATAAATGTTTAAATATGGTCCTCAACCGGAAAGGGGAGGATTGTTCTCTTCAGTTCGAGGTTCTGCCTCAAGTAAAGGAGTTCAAGTATCTCGGGGTTTTGTTCACGAGTGAGGGAAGAATGGAGCGTGAGATTGACAGATGGATTGGTGCAGCGTCTGCAGTATTGCGGACTCTGTACTAGGGCTGAACAATTAATTGCATTTGCAATAATATCGCAATATGATAAAATGAGATTTTCTAATCGCGAAGGCTGCAATTTGACTGGTCACGTGACACAAATCTTTCAACATAAAAAAAAAAACACCACAAACACATTTACGATGGTTGCAGGGTTAGAATGACAACAACCAGTGCTTCAACTTCAAGTAAGCAAAGTATCAGCCGACAGGGATCACTGACCGAACTGTTTGAACTTCAAACAGTATTTTTTAATATCTAATTTTTTATATTTATTTATTAACTGTCATGTGAAGTTCAGACAGTAGTTAGGAAGTTCACTTAACATGTTTACTATTATGTTTATGAAACAAGAAAAAATAGAAATGGTGAAAAGAAAAAGGCATAGATTTGTTTGCTTTATTGTAATCTCTGCTTTAAATCTGACATTGTTTATTATAAAACAGATTGATTTATTGCTTTTGTTTGTTGAAAAATACTTAAGATATTTTTTTTTAAATCGCGTTTTAAATCGCAATTGCAATTTATAGAAAAAAAATTGCAATTAGATTATTTTCCAAAATCGGTCAGCCCTACTCTGTACCGGTCCGTTGTGGTGAAGAGGGAGTAAGGCAAAGCTCTCAGTTTTCCGGTCGGTCCAAGTTCCTACCCTCACCTTTGGTCACAAGCTCTGGGTAGTGACCCAAAGAATGAGACTGTGGATACAGGAGGTTGAAATGAGTTTCCTCTGCAGGGTGGCTGGACTCTCCTTTAAAGATAGGGTGAGAAGTTCAGTTTTCAGGAGAGACGCAGAGTAGAAGCGTTGCTCCTCCACATTGAGAGGAGCCAGTTGAAGTGGTTTGGGCATGTCTGACTGGGAGGAAACCCTGGGGAAGACCCAGGACATGCTGAAGAGACTACATCTCTCGGTTGGCCTGAGAACAACTTGGGAGTCCCAGAAGAGCTGGAAGAGGTGGCTGTGGTAAGAGATGCCTGGACCTCCCTGCTCAAGCTGCTGCCCCCGTGACCTGACTTCAGAACAACCGGAAGAAAATGGATGGATGCATAGATATGAAAATGCATCACTCACCACCAGAAGTACCGGTATCTAGCATAGTTTGTAATAAACGAGTCAAATCAGCAGTCATGTTTTGTTGCCATCAATTACGAGTCATTTGTTTACAAACCGGATTCCAAAAAAGTTGGGACACTAATCAAATTGTGAATAAAACTGAATGCAATGATGTGGAGGTGCCAACATCTAATATTTTATTCAGAATAGAACACAAATCACAGATCAAAAGTTTAAACTGTGAGAATGTATCATTTTAAGGAAAAATATGTTGTTTCAAAATTTCATGGCGTCAACAAATCCCAAAAAAGTTGGGACAAGTCCATTTTTACCACTGTGTGGCATCCCCCCTTCTTCTTACAACACTCAACAGACGTCTGGGGACAGAGGAGACCAGTTTCTCAAGTTTAGAAATAGGAATGTTCTCCCATTCATGTCTAATACAGGCCTCTAACTGTTCAATCGTCTTGGGCCTTCTTTGTTGCACCTTCCTCTTTATGATGCGCCAAATGTTCTCTATAGGTGAAAGATCTGGACTGCAGGCTGGACATTTCAGTACCCGGATCCTTCTCCTACGTAGCCATGATGTTGTGATTGCTGCAGAATGTGGTCTGGCATTATCTTGTTGAAAAATGCAGGGTCTTCCCTGAAAGAGATGACGTCTAGATGGGAGCATATGTTGTTCTAGAACCTGAACATAGTTCTCTGCATTAATGGTGCCTTTCCAGACATGCAAGCTGCCCATGCCACAAGCGCTCATGCAACCCCATACCATCAGTGATGCAGGCTTCTGAACGGAGCGTTGATAACAACTTGGGCTATCCTTGTCCTCTCTGGTCTGGATGACATGGCGTCCCAGTGTTCCATAAAGAACTTCAAATCGTGACTCATCTGACCACAGAACAGTCTTCCATTTTGCCACACTCCATTTTAAATGACCCCTGGCCCAGTGCAAACGTCTGAGCTTGTGGAGCTTGCTTAGAAATGGCTTCCTCTTTGCACTGTAGAGTTTCAGCTGCAACGGTGGACGGTGGATTGTGTTCACTGACAATGCTTTCTGGAAGTATTCCTGAGCCCATTCTGTTATTTCCTTGACAGTGGCATTCCTGTTTGAGGTGCAGTGACGTTTAAGGGCCGGAGATCACGAGCATCCAGTAGAGTTTTACGGCCTTGACCCTTACGCACAGCGATTGTTCCAGATTCTCTGAATCTTTTGATGATGTTATGCACGGTTGATGATGATAACTTAAAAGTCTTTGCTATTTTACGCTGGGTAACACCATTCTGGTATTGCTGCACTATCTTTCTGCGCAACAATGGTGGAATTGGTGATCCTCTTACCATCTTGGCTTCTGAGAGACACTGACACTCTGAGAAGCTCTTTTTATACCCAATCATGTTGTCAATTGACCTAATTAGTGTTAATTGGTCTTCCAGCTGTTCGTTATATGCTCAATTTCCTTTTTCCAGCCACTTATTGCTACTTGTCCCAACTTTTTTGGGATTTGTTGACACTGTGAAATTTTGAATCAACATATTTTTCCTTTGAAATGTTACATTTACTCAGATTAAACTTTTGATCTGTCATCTATGTTCTATTACGAATAAAACATTAACATTTGCCATCTCCACATCATTGCATTCAGTTTTTATTCACAATTTGTTTAGTGTCCCAACTTTTTTGGAATCCGGTTTGTACATTTGAACGTTGCTGCGTACGCTGTGGACAGTCTCTGATACATTGTTGGTAAAATTATCCCCGGATGTAAACATAATCTGAAAGACTGGATCAGAAACAGCAGGCTGAACAAGAAACGGTAAAGTTCTCACTTTTTCTGAGAAGAAACGACGACTAAAAGCTGAGTGGGAGTGTTGACAGAACTACAGTGATTTTGGGGAGAGCGTTAGAGCAAATGTTGGAGCTCGTTCGGATCATACGGAAACAAGTTGTGCCGAGATATTCTGAAATACAAATTTATTTGTTGAGTGCAAGGAATATATAGTTTTCTGATGCCATTTGCACCAAAACTCACGCGTTTGAGTTGTATACCCTTAATAATAATAATAATAATAATGAATTCAATTTATACAGCACTTTTCATTAATAAAAATCTCAAAGTGCAACAAAGCAAAAATCTAATAAAACAACAAGTGATAAAATCAAGTAAAATCAATAATAAAATCAACTAAGATTAAAGACAGAATCATGTGGAGGCAGAATAGGCCTGCTAAAAAAATATATAAATAAATAAAACAAGTGATAAAAATCAAGTAAAATCAATAATAATATCAACCAAGATCAAAAATAAAATCATGTGGAGGCCTTAAACAGTCATTGTTTTCATACAAAAAACACTGAACCTATTTTTGACAGTTGTTATTGCTTTAAAAATGTATACAGGTATGGGAAATTTGCTAATGAGTGCCAACTACCGTGTGCCTTTGTTTCTCTCCAGAAACAGCCGAAGTGACGTCCACGGATGAGCCATTTGTTTTGGAGAAGTCCAACGATATCCATGTGTTGGTACGTGTTTATTTTCAAAAGTAAAAATCCAGATGAACGCGTTTTTGTTTACATCGAGTGCATACCCACATTTCAGAAGAACATTTGGATAACCACCTCATTTAAACTACTGCACTGTTTGCTACAATAGGTTTGCTGCTGTGATGGGTTCTGTTTGTGTTTCGGGGTTTCTACACGGAACAACCTGAACGTGAACACACACACTGCCCGGCTGGAGAGGGTGTACTTGCCCGGCTGAGATGTTGGACTGTGCAAAACAAAACACCCGAAGCTGTAGTAGAGCATGATGAAGGTGATGCCTCGGACTGACTGAGGAATCCATGTCACTACCATAGGCGTAACTTCCTGAAGGACTGGTGGGGACAAATCCCCACCAATGCTGACCTCTAGTGGACAGTCCCCACCAATATTTTGTTCACATATTTTACTTTTTATTTTATTTTATTGAACATTTAACCCTAACCCTCTGATTAAAACCCCATTCATGCCGCTACTCAGAAAGAAAAGAAAAAAGTTATCTCCGTTTCACACCGTCAACGAACCCCAACAAAAAACAACAACAACAACAACTGCCGAACAGCTGCTCTGTCCAGCAGTGGCTCTGTATTTAGTTAGTACGCACTGCGCAGTTTGCAAGACTCCCATGGCGTGCAGAGGAGCTGTCTGATCACCCTACACGGCAAAATACGACCAAAAAGTAAGTCATTAAATAGTTTTGGTGCACAGTACTCATGGTGTTATTGTGTTTACAGTGTGCATGCATTTCCTGAACGTAAGTAAATCGTTTTGATGACGTTTTGCGTGTAATATGTGCGCAACTTCAGGAGGAGCGAAAACTACGTTTGTTTATGTGTGAACAGTGTGCGCGAAGTTAGTCTGAGCTTTGTGAATTTAATTTAAACAAAACAGTATTATCATCCTGCTGCAGACGGAGGAGGGATGGAGGACGAGTTTAAGAAGTGGCTGCAGATACTTCTACTAGCATATTTAGCTCCATCTACTAGCAACTCACGGTGAATCAATAAACAAGCTGAAAACAATCTGAAAAGCTCTGAAACAGGTGGAGCATGTTCTTATTTATCTTGAAGCAGACACAGAGCTAAAGCCTTAAAGTCCTCCATCACTGAGTCTGCCTGTTAGTTTCAACATCAGGTGTACCAGCACGTTCATGCTGCAGGGCAAGACAGGTCATGCTGCCATGCTGCTGCAATACTGTGAAATAAATGCTGATAATTGTTTTATTTTTATTAATTACTGTAATTGCATTTGTAATGATAGTGTGCACCTACTATTTTTAGTTTGGAGCAAGCCTGGATAGATTGTTGTACTCAGTGCAGCTCCTACGGATTAAATGTCCTCTAAATAGCTTCATTTCATTTTCAGAGTTTCTATCGGCCAAATTGTGACATCATATGCTTAGAAGATTCTTCCCAATGAGCAAAGTGGATTCTACACAACACATCAAGAGCACTGTATGAAGCTAGGGAGAAAATAACAATCTTAATTGTTGTTGTTTTTTACAAACCAGATCCAAAAAAGTTGGGACACTAAACAAATAGTGAATAAAAACTGAATGCAATGATGTGGAGGTGCCAACATCTAATATTTTATTCAGAATAGAACACAAATCACAGATCAAAAGTTTAAACTGAGAGAATGTATCATTTTAAGAGAAAAATATGTTTTTTCAAAATTTCATGGCATCAACAAATCCAAAAAAAGTTGGGACAAGTCCATTTTTACCACTGTGTGCCATCCCCCCTTCTTCTTACAACACTCAACAGACGTCTGGGGACAGAGGAGACCAGTTTCTCAAGTTTAGAAATAGGAATGCTCTCCCATTCATGTCTAATACAGGCCTCTAACTGTTCAATCGTCTTGGGCCTTCTTTGTTGCACCTTCCTCTTTATGATGCGCCAAATGTTCTCTATAGGTGAAAGATCTGGACTGCAGGCTGGACATTTCAGTACCGGATCCTTCTCCTACGTAGCCATGATGTTGTGATTGCTGCAGAATGTGGTCTGGCATTATCTTGTTGAAAAATGCAGGGTCTTCCCTGAAAGAGATGACGTCTAGATGGAGCATATGTTGTTCTAGAACCTGAACATAGTTCTCTGCATTAATGGTGCCTTTCCAGACATGCAAGCTGCCCATGCCACAAGCACTCATGCAACCCCATACCATCAGTGATGCAGGCTTCTGAACGGAGAGTTGATAACAACTTGGGCTATCCTTGTCCTCTCTGGTCCGGATGACATGGCGTCCCAGTGTTCCATAAAGAACTTCAAATCGTGACTCATCTGACCACAGAACAGTCTTCCATTTTGCCACACTCCATTTTAAATGACCCCTGGCCCAGTGAAAACGTCTGAGCTTGCTTAGAAATGGCTTCCTCTTTGCACTGTAGAGTTTCAGCTGCAACGGCGGATGGCACAGTGGATTGTGTTCACTGACAATGCTTTCTGGAAGTATTCCTGAGCCCATTCTGTTATTTCCTTGACAGTGGCATTCCTGTTTGAGGTGCAGTGACGTTTAAGGGCCCGGAGATCACAAGCATCCAGTAGAGTTTTACGGCCTTGACCCTTACACACAGCGATTGTTCCAGATTCTCTGAATCTTTTGATGATGTTATGCATGGTTGATGATGATAACTTAAAAGTATTTGCTATTTTACGCTGGGTAACACCATTCTGGTATTGTTGCACTATCTTTCTGCGCAACAATGGTGGAATTGGTGATCCTCTTACCAGCTTGGCTTCTGAGAGACACTGACACTCTGAGAAGCTCTTTTTATACCCAATCATGTTGTCAATTGACCTAATTAGTGTTAATTGGTCTTCCAGCTGTTCGTTATATGCTCAATTTCCTTTTTCCAGCCACTTATTGCTACTTCCCAAATGTTTTGGGATTTGTTGACACTGAAATTTTGAATCAACATATTTTTCCTTTAAAATGTTACATTTACTCAGATTAAACTTTTGATCTGTCATCTATGTTCTATTATGAACAAAATATTGACATTTGCCATCTCCACATCATTGCATTCAGTTTTTTAGTGTCCCAACTTTTTTGGAATCCGGTTTGTAGTATTATTTTCATTCATTCATTCAACTTTTATCTTTATTATCTTGTAATGCACTTTGGACAATGCAAGTTGTTGCTGGAAGGTCCTATTTAAATAAAGTTTATTATTGTTATTCCTGTTAACAATGTCTTTCTGTATCGTGCCTTCTTACAAAGACCTTTTGTATAAAACTTGTGTGCTGATGTAATGAAAATGAAGGTGTTAATAACAATGTACAATGATCTGACAGGATAAATGCTAACTCAGGGAGTCATACAGCTGTTAAACTGCTACTCAGTGTCATACAGCTGTTGAACTGCTAGTAAGGGTGTCATACAACTGTTATTGTTATTACGACATACACAATTGAAAAAAGTACCGGTACTTTGTCCAAAAAAGCAGATGCAGCATTTTCGATTTCCGTCCCCACCAACTTTCAACACAAAGTTACGCCCTTGGTCACTACTGTATATTTATAGACGGATTGGGTGGCATGCATGCCGTGAATTTAATCGAACACGCACAGTCCATCTTAGTACCAGTTTTTTTAAACCAACGTAGACAAGGAGCAGTTGAAACCATTCCAAATGAAAATTCGTGTCAACTTTTGTTAGCTAACTTATCATCATAACGGCCGTAATATAATTTAAAATTAAAAAGTCTTGAGACAATGCTAAGAGCTGGGTCCAAACGTTAACATTTTATATCGATCAATACAGTAAAATACATACTTTGAAAATAAACAATAAAGTGTATTTTGCGCAAAAACAGAGCAGTGTTTTATTTGTAGCGTTAGCCACCTAGCTAGCAGTTAGCTAAGCCGCAGCGATGTTTTGGGAATGCGAGGCAGCTCGTCTCCCCGCGGCTTCGCATAACTGTAAATGTGGGCGTTGTTCGTCAACAGCTTTGCTTCTTTTTTTATTTATTTATTTCAATGTAGTGTTTTGTAAACAGTGCGGTTAGTGGAAGCTTAAAACACAAACGGTATTACCTCGGGACGCAGCTCGGGGACGATCGGTCTATCTCCCAGGTCGCAAACAGGTTCATGGGTACGGGCATACTGGCTGAGCACGAGCCCACGACCGCAGCCCCGGCTAGCGCTCCGCCAACCGGGGGCATCGTCGGTGCTGGTCCGCCGCTGCCTCCGATGCTCGGGTTCAGGAAAGCGGCCCGGACGCCTCCTCTCTCTACAGCCGCCGCCATCATTACCACTACCGCCTGGAAGCAGCTCTAGTTGAGTGTCGGAGGAACGCGGGAGCCGCCGACCCCTATTCCGCTCGCTCCAGCTCCTCCAGCTTCAATCCACACAGACTGAGGTTAAGGACAGGGGCGGGGCCTGAGCCTGCCGATAGGGGGCAGCACGGAGCCGGTCGTGTCTTTATTTTTTATTTTTGTTTTTTTTCATTCATTCATTCAACCTTTATTTATACAGGCTAGCCTCGTTGAGTCACGGGGACTCATTTACAAGAGGGACCTGTCTCACTCACACCAAACAACCATCCACTCTCACACCTAGGGTCAATTTAGAGTCACCAATCAGCCTAACAAGCATGTTTTTTGGTCTTTTATTATTATTATTATTACTTTTTTAAAAGTTTCCATCAACATAAACATTTGTCTGCCAGGAGTATTTTTATTTTATTTATTTATTTATTTATTTTATTCATTTCATATTTAAAACACACAAAAAAACAATTTACAAAACCACATGAGTAAACAATACAGTACATAAAATGAAAGGTAGCAGAAGGAAAAAATCTTATATCTGCCCACTCTTCAAAACAAAATTGAACTCAAACAATCAATTCAAACAACAATCATCTATGAATAATACATATATATGTAATTTATCATTTTCAACAGGAATATTTCCAGATACAGTACATGTAATATGAAAGTAGCTAAGGTAGTTCCTCTTTTTAAAAATGGTGATAAATGTGTGTTCAACAATTATAGACCTATATCCTTGTTACCACAGTTTTCAAAAATTCTTGAAAAACTATTTGTGAACAGACTAGATCAATTTATAGATAAACAAAATATTCTAAGCAACAGTCAGTATGGGTTTAGAGCAAAAAACTCTACATCAATGGCTCTCATGGAATTAATGGAACAAATAACTACTGCTGTCGATCAAAAACAATATTGTATCAGTATTTTTGTTGATTTAAAAAAAGCATTTGATACTATTGATCACACCATTCTCCTTGAAAAACTGAACAAATATGGTATTAGAGGACCAGCATTACAGTGGGTATCTAGCTATTTGAAAGATAGGAAACAGTTTGTACAGATAAATTATGTAAGATCTGACCTCTGTAATATCACATGTGGAGTTCCTCAAGGCTCTGTACTTGGACCAAAGCTATTTATTTTATATGTGAATGACTTGGTAAATGTGTCAGGACTCCTTAAATGTGTACTTTTTGCTGATGATACCACTTTTTTTTGTTTAGGTGAAGATATAGAACAAATGTTGGAATTGATAAAGACATAATTTGTTAAAATACAAACTTGGTTTAAAATCAATAAATTATCATTAAATCTAGAAAAAACTAATTACATAATATTTAGTAATAAAAAGAAAACTGTTGATGTTCCATTCAAAATTGAGGGTGTTGAGAGAGTGAGTGAGGTGAAGTTTTTGGGTGTTATTATTGATGACAAACTGACATGGAAACAACACATAAGAATAAAAATAACTAAATCTATTGCAGTACTGTACAAAGTCAGAGACTTATTGAATGATAAAGCTCATGTGTTGTATAACACAATCATTGTTCCACACTTATCTATTGTATTCATGTTTGGGGGAAAGCGTGTAAAACAATCACAAAGCTTATTTTTGTATTACAGAAAAGAGCTGTAAGAATTATCACTAGAAAACATTACTGTCATCCATCAAGTACATTATTTTATCAACTGAAATTATTGAAATTCCATGATTTGGTAGATTATAATATTTTATCAGTTATGTACAGTATAGGGCTCAGAATAACGCATTACCTTTAAATATCCAAATGCATTTTGTTAAAAGACAAAGTTCTTATAATCTTAAGGGGACAGACATATTTATAAAACCACAATTCAGAACTAGTTTGAAGGGACGGTCTACCTCAATCCAGGGACTTGGATTATGGAATGGCTTGGAGAATGTAGTTAAAAATGCCAAGTCAATGTTTACATTTAAGAAAATGATCAAAACTAATTTGTCAAAAAGAAATATATGAAATAGCGTAATGTGTATTGTATTAGTAAGAAAATTAGAAAGAGTTATTCATTTTGTACTGTTACTGGAATATTATCATTGTTTGAAATGATTAAAAAGGGGCAGATACAATAAGATTTTTTTCTTCTCAAAATCAAAGTCAAAGTCAACTTTATTGTCAAAACTGCAATATGTACAGGACATACACAGGATTGAAATTGCATTTCTCTCTGTCCCTCGGTGCAACAGTAAACATTTAAACACTAAAACACTAAAACATTTAATAAACATAAGCATAAAATGAAATAATAAAAGTGTAATACTGTCCTGAGTTTTTGCATAGTAGTTTTTGCATAGTAGTAGTATGAAAGTATGAAAAGTTACACCAACACTAAAACACTAAACATTTAATAAACATAAGCATAAAATGAAATAACAAAAGTGTAATACTGTCCTGAGTTTTTTGCATAGTAGTATAAAAGTGTAAAAAGTATATCTATAAAATAAAATGAAAGTTCTGGCATTGACATTTGTAATAGAGTGACAAAGCAGCATATGAAGTTTATGTACACAGTATATGTATGAGGTAGTTGATATTGGTATAGAGGTAAAGTGGCATATGCAATAAGGCTAGTAAAAAAAAAATATATATATATATATATATATATATATATATATATATATATATATATATCAGCAGTAGTGTAGATATAAAAAGTAGTGTAAATGTAAACAGTCACATTCAGAATTCAATTTAAAATCCTGTTGTACACTTTCAAGGCTATTCATAGCCTCGCCCCTCCTTACCTGTCTGATCTCCTGCACATTACCACCCATTCACGCTCCCTTCGTTCTTCCTCTTCCATCCACCTTAACGTGCCTCTTGTCCGCCTCCGCACCATGGGACACAGAGCCTTTTCTCACTCTGCTCCCCAACTCTGGAACGCTCTTCCCCCAGACATCCGTAACATTGACTGCCTTCTGACCTTCAAATCAAAACTCAAAACTCATCTGTTCAAGTTAGCCTTCTCACTTTAATTTTTCTTTTTTATGTAGTTATTTTATATATTTTCTTTTTTGTGTGTTTATTTTAATTGATTTTAATTTTTCTTTTTACCGGTATATAGTTATTTTATACTGTTTTTATTGTGTTTTTAATGCTGTAAAGTGTCCTTGAGTGTTTTGAAAGGCACTACCAAATAAAATGCATTATTATTATTATAATTATAAATGTAAACAGTAGTATTGAATGAAAACAGTAGTAATAAATGTAAACAGTGAATGTAAACAGTAGTATGACTATAGGCAGTAATGTAATGCAAACATTAGTGCGAATATAAGAAGTAGTGCAAACTGAATGAGCACATGACCGTGAGTTGAGTGAATAACCCGTTTTGATGACACAGAGTCCAGTGTTAAAATCTTTGTGTTGTGTGGTGGTGTGTGAAAGTTTTTTGTGATTAAGGCAGTACAAGTGGGAGGGAGGGCAGAGCAGGCAGAGAGTTTAGCATCCTGACTGCCTGATGAACAGAGCTGTCATTTAGTCTGCTGGTTCGAGCCTGGAGACTCCTCAGTCTCCTCCCTGAAGGCAACAGGCTGAAGCAGCTGTGTAGTGGGTGTGTGGGATCACCTGCCAT
>JBBPBX010020048.1:0-15698 GCA_038048925.1 Garcialebias charrua | reverse complement strand
GTCCCACAGCGGATACGAAGAAAATGGCAACAGATGCTATCCGATCCGTCCACCCAGACTCGGCTGGCCTCTTGGTTCTCCTGTACTGAAGGACCGCCTGAATGCTGGGCGGAGCTCTTCCCAAAGTGATGGCCACTCCTCCCAGCAGCCTGCCGAGCTCCTCGTCACTGCAGACAGCTGGCTGCAGGTGCCAGGGGATGATCCCGGTCCTTCTGCTGTCACAAGCCACATTTCCTGCCTGTTCCAGGATCTCAGGGGTCAAACACTCGAGCACAGCCGGCTGGTAGATGGGAATGCATCCACGGCGCCTCCTTTTCAACTCATTTGAGATTTGAGGCTGTAGTTGAAATATTATTTGAGCTTTTGAGGTGTTAATCAGCTGCTACCAGTTGTTTAAAAAAATGTTGTTATGGTTTTGCATAATAACAAATGTCCAAAAGTAAAAAGGTTTCAGTAAAAATCCTTCCAGCTGCACAGCATCTGATACCAGAGGAAACGATCATCCAAAAAAAGGTGATTTACATCCAGAAAAGAGGAATTGAAGTTTCCAAAAGCAAAATCTCTGAATGAAGGTAACAGTACTCCAACATGCAGCCACCCCGAGCAGTGCAGTTCTAGAATGAGTCCTTGTGGCTCAGTGAGACTAATCTGTATAAATAAAGGTTGAATGAAAAAATAAAGATATACAGTTTGTTGAAGCGTGTTCATTTATTACCAGACCAGCAATAACAGAGTTCAGCACTGAAAATTTGATTTTTATCAGTCGAGTGATGCCATCAAGAATTCAAAAAGTAACGTCTAAGCTTTGCAATGAGGCCAAATTTTATTCAAAGGGATTTCTCAGCTCTACAGCATACGGCAGAGAAAAATAGTTACCGGTAATTTCAAAATAAAAAAATATGTGGGTTATAAAGACAAAGCATTATTTATGAACTCATGTTAAAATAAATTTGGTTTAAAAAATAATAATATATATATTAATGGCTGGGATCACTACTGTATAGATGTTGTCTTTAAAGATTACCGTATTCGTCGGCCTATAAGTCGCACCGGCCTATAGGTCGCACCTCACGTGAGCTGGTGTTTTGCCCAAAATGGACTGGCTGCCAAATTGTTTGGAAGGACTTTTGACAAGATTATCACATTAAAACTACAGTATTTTGTTTTATGTGTCTTCATTAATAAATGAACATTATTTTGGACTGGCTGCCAAATTTTTTAGAAGGACTTTTGACAAGATTATCACATTAAAACTACAGTATTTTGTTTTATGTGTCTTAATTAATAAATGAACATTATTTTGGACTGGCTGCCAATTTTTTTAGAAGGACTTTTGACAAGATTATCACATTAAAACTACAGTATTTTGTTTTATGTGTCTTAATTAATAAATGAACATTATTTTGGACTGGCTGCCAAATTGTTTGGAAGGACTTTTGACAAGATTATATTATATTTTGTGTCTTTCATCATTTATCTTTAAAGATAAACACATAAAAAAATATTTTTATTAGCTGACATTACAGTAAAAAACGTGTCTCAGTTTAAAATGATGACAGAAACAGATACTGTATTTATTTTATGGCTTTTATTTATTCATTCAAAACCATTGAAGTCTTCATCTTCTGTGTCACTGCACCATTTTTGGACCAGGCAGATGTCAACAGTGTAGGTACTGTAAAGGGTTTCTTAGCGCCCATAGCGGCCGAAACTGGTACTGCACCATTTTTGGAGCTTTTGACCAAAGTCACATTATGACCAAAATGTTGGAAAAATCGACGTATAAGTCGCACCGGCCTATAAGTCGCAGGGCTTAGAAATGTGGGCAAAAAGGTGCAAAAAGGTGCGACTTATACGCCGGAGAATACGGTACCCTTCCAAGGCCAAATTCATAACACTGAGGCCTTGTGGGTCATTTTGACCCAAGGGCAGCGGGAGGGTTCTTATCATTCTCAGTTATTTTGCACAGCATGTGCTCGTTTTGACTCACACAGGTCACGTTTTTAAATTTAAAATAATTATCTTCTGCTTTTTTCATCGCAACTCCTCCACCTTTGTCTTTGTGATGTTTGGCCACATGCTATACTCTGCTGCAGCACCAAATCTGACAAAGTACTCGAGTAAACTCTGCCACAATGCACTGTTTGATAAAGTTCAAGACGATCACCTTCAACCGTGTTGATTCACATGTGAAGGAATCATCGCGTTCGTGTGCATCTCTGAAGGCTCAGTGGTTAAATTGTTTCTCATATAAAGAAAATCATTAAATTTTTATTTGTTGTTATAGTCTACTTCTACCTGCTGCAGATTACAGATTGGTTGAGTTACACATTTTCTGTTTTGGGATCAAGAACTTCTGGTGATCCTGGAATCCTATTGTTGCTTTTTATGTTTTAGAGATAAATGGAGTTTTTTTAAAAAAATACTTGTTATCATTGTGAAAATGTTTTAAACAATTCAAATGGGTTTCTGCCTGGACATTTGCTCATTTATGCTCGGTTTGCCTCCTCCTTCTTCACACTCACCTCCTGCTCTCCTTCCTTTCATTCTGTCAGCTTGTATGACACAACGCGGGTATTTTACAGGGAACATGACTTAATTCCTTGAATCATCCTTTTGTCTTTTTTAACCGAACTGAAAAGCCACGCCCTGGCAGTTCTGACGGATTGCTCAACCCCCTCCGACGTTCAAACAGTCACAGCCTCTCCTCTGCCTTACAACCTGCCTCTCGAGCTCCTCCATCTTTGTCAACATGAACTCATTGACCTGCCTCCTGAGTCCCGTCTGCTGCTTTGTGCTGGAACATGTTTAAAGTCGTATACATCACACCGTCCTGACTGGACGTCATTCTGAATGAGGTCCAGGAAAACTAATTAAACTCTGGCACATCTCCTGCAACACACGCTCCATTCAGATAGAAACAAAGGAAGAGGAATCTAACCCGGAATGGAACAAGCGCCCATATAAGCCACCGTGTTCCATTTATTCATTAATAATTAATCTTACATTATTATGAAAAGGATATACTCACCCCTGTAAGGCCAAGGTGCTTTACATGAGCACCCAAGAGAAATAAAATCCTCAGAACAGCTATAAAACAAATACATGCAAGAAAGATCGGCCTTTTTCTTTGTTGTCTAAAATATTAGCGCAGTATGCTCGAAAAGCAGCATCTTAGTTGATTTTTTCATTCATTCAACCTTTATTTAGGCAGGTTAATCTCATTGAGCCTCGAGGACTCATTTACAAGAGAGACCTGTCTACAAACTAAAGAATGATGACAACAGCAACAGTAGATTTTCCTTGAACAATCAACAATAGACATTAGACATTATAAGAGAGAAATACAGATTTCTTTTTTTAACAAGTTAAAACAAAGATATCAAAGTAGCAAAACAGACAGATTATAAGGCAAATGTAGAAAATCAAAAACAGGAACATGTCTGCATTGGTTTTTGCCAGGATTCCAACAGATTCTTAAAGCCATTTAGAGAAGTCAAGGTCGAGAGCTTCAGATCTTTTTGTAAGATATTCCATGAAGCATGAGCGGAGTTAGCCTGGTTTAAACCAGACCCTTGTCCTTCACTTCGCTGTGCAGTGAAGGGAAATGAGAATTGAGCGGAGCTGTGCAGGAAGGCGAGGGCCAGGCTAGAGCGGAGTAGGAGAAGGCCCTTTTTCCAAGTTCAGTCCTCACTGGAACACTGCAGGTAATCATGTCCTGAGAGCGCACACTGTAGCTGCACTCACACAGAGACATGTAGGAGGAGATGTATGAAGGCAGCAGACCAAGAAGTGATTTAAAGATGAAAATGTACCAGTGGAAGAGTCTGCGTGAGGTTAATGATGTCCAGTTAACCAGTGAATACAGGGTGCAGTGGTGGGTACGATAATCACAGCCAGTTATGAATCTTAGTGCACCATGATAGACAACATCCAACATCCGCAGGGTGCTTGTAGGAGCATTCATGTAGATAATGTCACCGTAATCAATGGAGGGAAAGAAAGTCACAGATACAAGGTGTTTCCTAGCATTCAGTGTTAGACATGATCTGTTTCTGAAAAAGAAACCCAGTTTAACTTTCTGTTTCTTTACTAGGTTTTCCACATGGAGTTTGAAAGAGAGATGCGAATCAACCAAGATACTCTAATATTTATAGGAATCAACAACTCAATAGGGACACCATTTGAGGATAAAATCAGAGGAAGAACTGCTAGGACCGACTTCCTATTTGAAAAAAAGCATCCCTTTGGTTTTATCAGCATTTAGGACAAGTTTGAGACGGAAAAAATCTGACTGCAGTCAAAAGCGGATAATAAATAAATGAAACTGGCACGACTTGAAGGAATGCAGATCACCCGCCACCTTGCATGCACAGCTCTTGTGTGATCTGTTAGTGCTCAGAGTCTGTGTTGGGCAGCTGTAGCTCTGTAAAATTGCCTGAATTTCCTGCAGGGTCCCGCAGGGCTCGATTCGTGGACCCTTTCTGTTTTCACTCTATTTGCTCCCCTTGGGTGGGGTCTATACTGAGGAAACATGGTCTTTCGTTTCATTGTTATGCTGATAATTGTCAGATTTATCTGCCGTTAAAACCGCCCTAAAAAAGTTATTGCTCCATTCAGCCTCTGTTAAAATGGCTTCAATTTTTTAAAGTTTTAATGATCAGAAAACTGAAGTTATTGTGTTCAGCCCTAGCTCCACTGCTGTCTCTGTTCCTGTAAACTTTGACTCTCTTCAGCCATATATCTTAAAGGACAACACCCACCGTGACAGTAACAATTCACCATATTGGACAATTACTGTAGTAGAATATGATGTCTATTTTCATTTTTGCATTTGGGCCAGGCGAGTGTAAAAAACAAACAAAAAAAAACAACGGAGTCCCGGAAACTTCCGGAAACCCGGCCGAAGATTGCCAAAGTCCGGAATGACATAAATAAAGGATCCAGTCAGAAGGCAGGAGTGAGTTTGCGATGGAGGTTTATGACAGTGTGAGTTAAAACTGCAGTTAAACTATACGTGGATGCACGATCTCTAAATATTTCCTGGTGCAGCTGGGTACAGCTGGACCAGCGCTCTGTTTTTATTTATTTTTTAGAACTTTTTAACAAGATATAACACCACTGCGGTTAAAGCTGTCGGCTGCATTTTAATTCTGTACCCCCGACCTGTCACGGTTTTGATTGACAGGTCACAGGGAGAGAATAAATAGCCAGCCGGCTTCATGAGGAAATTAATACATTTGTCGCGAGTGAGCAAATTAAACTAGTGGATGCGCAATCTCTAAATATTTCCTGGTGCAGCTGGGTACAGCTGGACCAGCGCTCTGTTTTTATTTATTTTTTAGAAGGCGGATACTTCAGTGACGTCAATTTTTTTTTTCATTCATTCAATCAATCATTCAGTCAATGCCCATATATGGAGAGGGGCAGATTTTCCCGGAGCTGCGGCTAAAATCTGCTATAAATCATGAAATAACACATTTAGCGTTATTACGTCTACAATATAAATAAACGCTCCTGTTTCATTATTTAATTAACTACTAAATATTAATGGCGATGCAATTTGAAAACATGGTGGGTCATGGACTTTAAGCAGTCTGTTACAAATCTCAAGATGGTTTTAGACTCTGATTTAATAAACAGTTTAACTCTGTTCTACCAGAAAGCTTCTTCCAGTTAAGGCAGAAAGCAAAGCTCAAGTCAGTGTCGACCCGATCTGACCTTGAAAAAATTGTCCTTTCATTTGCTACAGCCCGGCTGGACTACTGTAACACACTTTATGTTGGGGGTCAGTCAGGTCTCCCTTCCACGTCTCCAGCTCGACCAAAATGCTGCAGCTCGGCGCAGGAACTCGTGGGTTTGCTCATATTTCACCGGTTTTGTCCTCCCTTCACTTGCTCCCTGTACGTATCAGGATAGATTTTAAAATCCTCCTGTTGACCTTTAAGTGCATAAATAACCTTGTACCCTCATACCTCTCTGACCTGCTTCAATATGTTCCTTCCCGGCGCTGAGATCATCTGATCAGCTGCTTTTGGCTGAAGCTCAGAGGAGATCTGACTTTTTCAGTCGTGGGCCCTGAACTTTGGAACAATCTGCCCCCCAACATTAGGCCCCTTCACTTCCTGTTTTCCCTGACGTTTAACACAGAGTGATTTGACTCAGTATTTCATCGTTTCTCATTTTTTGGTGTTTTTATATTTGATGCTTACCTTATTGTTAAGCACTTTGGGTAACAGCTGCCGTTTTAAATGTGCTTTTAAAATAAAATTGACTTTGACTTTGAATTGTAGTCCTTTTCTGTGTTTGATAAGGTCGAAGTGGCTGTGGCGGCCATCTTTAATTTATCTGTCTTCAAAAGTTTTTAACTTGTAAAGGTACATCCACTGATTGCTTCCTGAACGTTTCGTTCAAATCTGTTCAATAAATCCTGAACTATTTTGCTTAACAGGCTTGACAACAAAAGTTAATATCTTCAGGTGAAACTATTGCACACTTTGAAGCCCTCAGGTTATGCGTTGTGTAGGGCTCCCAGCTACTACCACACCAAATTCTAGCTAGATGGCTTCAAAAGTGACTGAGCCATTTTTTGCATCGGCTAAGGTCATTTGGCTGTGGCGGCCATCTTTAATTTCATTGGCTCCCACTGTTGATCTGTTAGATGTAGCTCTGAGAGTGTACCCGTAATTGAAATCATCCCAGTGGTTTGTGGAGATTTTGCTAACAGACAAAAGGATGCATGAACCAATAGTTACATGATCGCCTGCCTTTCGCTGACTGCAGAGTGTCAAAATGTAAAAACTGTCAGAGTACTGGTAAATGTTTAAATGGGCAGGACCGACATTACTCCCCAACAAACTCCACGTGCATTAATCACTGGCTCTGTGCTTTTCCTTTTGATGACATCACAGCTGAAAGCAGGCACCCAGACCAGGTCTGTGTTGTTCGTTCACACGGTTCTGGTGTTGTGAAACCCGCTCCAGTGGAGCTGACCTGACCCGACATGCTCAGGAGGGTTGGGTGCCCGAGTCACCGTCTGTGGTACCAAACCAAACTCGTTCAGATTTCCCCTCAACTTCCTGTGAAGTGAAACAGCCAACATGTGACAAGCGTGTGGGCCATGTTGAGGAACACACGCGTGAAATTCATCATGAATAAGCAATCCTTTTCTGATATCTCCTATCACATTTATGCTGATGATATTCAGTTGTATTTTTCGTTTAAACCACACCAGCTGGACATGTTATCCATCCTTGTCCAATGCTTGTCCTGTATAAGTGACTGGCTCGCCAGTAACTTTTTGGTTTTAAACACAAGTAAGACAGAGACTTTGATTTCTGCTCCCAGTCACCTTCAATCTAAAATCAATCAGAAAATTACCTCTTTCTGCCCAGCAGCCAAAGCAAAAGTAAGAAATCTTGGAGTCACATTTGAATCATCACTGGGTTTTGCGTCTCACATTAAGACTATTTCCCGTTCCTGTTTCTTTCATTTAAGAAATATTTCTAAAATACGACCTATGGTGTCCAGAGTTGAACTAGAGAACATTATTCACGCTTTTGTGTCATCGCGTCTGGACTACTGCAATGCCCTTTTTACCTGCCTGGACAAGTCTTCTGTATCACGCCTACAAGTGATACAGAACGCAGCTGCCAGACTTCTCACTAGATCCAGTAAATACTGCCACATCACTCCAGTTCTGCATTCACTTCACTGGCTCCCAGTTGAGTTTAGAATCCGTTTTAAAGTCCTTGTGCTCACGTACAGAGCTTTAAATGGCCAGGCTCCTGTATACCTTTGTCAGCTTTTAACTAAATACTCTGCTGCCCGTGACCTTCGATCACAGACCCAGAACTTCTTGGATGTTCCACGTACGCGGATGAAAACTAAAGGGGACAGGGCCTTTCAGTCAGTGGCCCCCAGGCTTTGGAATAGTTTGCCCCTGCAGCTTCGTTTTGCTGACTCTGTTGAGGTTTTTAAAAAACAACTGAAAACACTTTTATTCGCTCAGGCTTTTATGTCATGATTTTATTGTATTTTTCATTGATTGATATTTGTAGTTGTTATGCTTGTTTTATTCTGTGCATACTTTTACCGTTGATTTTTATTGTACAGCGCTTTGTGATTTTATGTCTGTGATAAGCGCTCTAGAAATAAACCTTACTTCTTCTTTTGTTTCTTTATGATCTAATGTGAAACACTGTGAGACTTTCAGCACCTGACCAACCTCCACTGATGGTGTTGGCAAACATCGTGACACACCTGTTGAGGATGACTCTCAGCCACTGCCACGTGAACTTTTAGCTCAACATCTGTGAAATTCAGAGTCATAGGGGGTTTTGTGTTGGTTGAAGTTCATTAGCTTAATCAGTTGTGGAGGTTCAACTAAAGATTACTTTCTGAGAGTTTTTTTTAATTTTTTAAATCTGTCCAGTGGTGCATGGGATATTTTGCTAACAGACAAACAGGGTTCACCCCAACAACTGAGGACAAGGTTTTAAACTAAGATCTGATTCAATTTGTTGTACTGAAAGTATATGTTGAGGACAGTCTTTAGCTACTACAGCACCACATTTTAGGTCCATGTATTTAAATTTGGCTGAGATATACCGGTAGACATTTTTGTAGTTTGTAAGGTCTGTTGGCTGTGGCGGCCATATTGAAATGGAGTTGGCTCTGAAAGTTATTCATTTGTAGATGTTCATCCACTGATTATTTCCTTAAAGTTTTATGAAAATCCGTCCAACGGTTCATGAAATATTCTGCTAACAGACAAACAGAGTTGACTCCGAGGTGTTAATGGCAAATTTTTCAAACTAAAAACTTGAACAATATGTTATCATTCAGAATGTGAGTTGGAGATTCATATCAGCTACCACACAAAATTTTAGCTCAATATTTGTAAAATTGGCAGAGAAATAACAACAACAAATAACAAGTTTTTTCAAGATCTATCTATCTATCTATCTATCTATCTATCTATCTATCTATCTATCTATCTATCTATCTATCTATCTATCTATCTATCTATCTATCTATCTATCTATCTATCTATCTATCTATCTATCTATCTATCTATATATCTATCTATCTATCTATCTATCTATCTATCTATCTATCTATCTATCTATCCATCCATCCATCCATCCATCCATCCATCCATCCATCCATCCATCCATCCATCTGGTTTTTCAAGGAATAAGACTTTAAATATTGTTGTTACTATTATGGCTGTTTTTTTTTTTTTACAGTGGGAGTCACTTATAGGAGCTCTAAGGGGGTTTGATTAAAGATGTTTTTTTTTCTAAAAGTGAACGTGTTTCACAAATAATATCAATAACAATAAAAACAAACGATTAAAGGTAAATAATTTTTTTTTTCAATAAACTGGTGCAATGGAATGAAAATCAAGAGTCTTCTACCATCTAGTGGTTAAAATCAGCACTACAAGTTCATTTCAACTTTTATTTTTGTGATGAAATCCCTCCAACAGATGGCACAACATCCATATTTTTGTGGCTCATATTTAAAGAACAGGTCTTATTCTCCTTTTCTTCCTCTCTTGTTTTCTCCTCACTCCATTGTAAACCTCCTCCAGATTTGAGTGAGCGTGTGAATACATGACACAACTGTTTCCACAACAAACAGGCTGATGTTTTAGAAGGGAGCCTTTCACCTCTGAAATCAGGGGGGGGGGGGAAGACCACCAGGTTGTCATGCAGCTGTGAAGGTTCTGCAGCATCCTGATGCAAAGGGAGCAAAGATCAGGAGAAATGAGGCAGAGGTTCTTGGAAAGGCTGCAGGGCACTTCCTGTCGTCAGAGCTGGAGAACAGCTGAAGTGTGATCATCACTTAGGAAACGCCATCTCTCATTCTTGTGATCCCTGGGTGGTTCGATGCAAATGAGGTCTCTGAGCAAATTCCTATTTTTAGGCGTGAGCTCTTGTTTTTGTGACAGTGTTTGGGTAATTTTAAAAACAAATCATTTCCCCATCACCGCTCAGGCTGAGCTGAGGTCATGGAAGGTACTGTACATTTAGAATGCCATGTGGGATCAGGTTTCTCTAAAAACCTGTCAGAATGATGTGATGAACAACAAGAGACTGATATACAACTGCTTCCTAGACCTGCAAGAGCCACAATGTCTTCTTTTACCATCCCTATACTGTATTAGATTAAAACTGTCTCCGGTCTGCAGTCTGGTTCTGTCCACTCTGACAGTCAAACCTCTGTTCTGAGGTTCTGTATTAATATTTCAAGCGTTGTGCCGAGGCCTGCGGTGAGTGGAGGTGGTGTGGACACCTCCTGCGTCCAGGCGGAGCTGACATCTGCTGTCCTTTTCACTTCATGTTTTATCACCATGAAGGTGGACGAGGTGAAAGAGACAGATGGAGACACTGTTTCAGTTTTTGTTTCTCATAAATGCAAAGCTAAATCCAGAATATTTTTTTGCCATACAATCTGGAATCTAAACAGATTTTCAGTTAGATGATAAAGAAGTGCACCTGCGCAGAATGCTCCAGATTAGTGAAGTTCATTGGGGTGATAAAAACTTTTTTTTAAAAATCCATCCATCCATCCATCCATCCATCCATCCATCCATCCATCCATTATCTTTTACCCGCTTCTTCCATTTTTAATGTCCAGCGAGGGGCGGGGTACACCCATGAAACTGGAGTGTGCATGAATGTATTAACTTCCTGTGGTGTACAAGTCCCAACCATAAGCTTCACATTAGATTGTTTTCATGTGTTTATTTTTCTGTTTGCAGTCTGTGTTTATTTTAGCCATTTACACATCAAAACATTCAGCTCATACCCGTAGGCTACTTGATTTTTGTAATTTTTATTTACCGGTACAAACATTTTACTTTTACGTTGCGATCGATTTAATCACTTCAGAAAAAAAATATTTGGTTAAAAACCTATTTGAACATACTGGCTCTGTCATTGTCTTCTTATGCTACATTTAGCTTTAAGCTAGCCTTTTGCTACTTTAAGCTCAAGGCTACTCTTTTGTTAAACCTTTTTTCCAGCCTTTTACTAATTTTAGCATCTAATTAGCGTTTAGCTATTTTTAGCTTTAGGCTACCATTCTATAACGCTTTTAGCTAGCCTTTCACTACGCTTGATACATTTAGCTTTTAGCTACTCTGTCATTTGGATTTAGCTAGCTGTTTTATATATTTGGCTATCACTTTACTACTTTTAATTTAGCATTCTGCTATTTGTAGCTTTAAGCCTCTATTCAGCTTATTTATTTATTTATTTATTTTTTAGCTAGCCTTTCACTACGCTTGATACATTTAGCTTTTAGCTCTGGCATTTGGATTTAGCTAGCTGTTATATATTTGGCTATTACTTTACTACTTTTAATTCAGCATTCTGCTATTTGTAGCTTTAAGCCGCTATTCAGCCTTTTGCCACTTTTATCACCAGGGTACTCTTTTGCTACAATTACCATTAACTTTTTTCAGTCTTTTACTATTTTTAGCTTCTTGTTAGCATATAGCCTACTGTAGTTGTTTTTAGATTTAGGCTACCATTCTAACACTTTTACGTTTTAGCTAGTCTTTCACTACTCTTGGTACATTTTGTTTTTAGCTACTCTTTTGATAAGTTTGGCATTTAGCTAGCTTTTTGATATATTTGGCTACCACTTTACAACTTTTAATTTACAACTAGCATTCTGCTATTTGTAGATTTAGTTATCTATTCTGCTTTATTTAGCTTTTAGCTAGCCTTTTGCCACTTTTAGCTCAAAGCTACTCTTTTGCTACAATTACTGTAACTTTTTTCTAGCCTTTTACTTTTTTAGGTTCTAGTTAGCGTTTAGCTATTTTTTGTTTTAGGCTACCATTCTGACATTTTTAGTTTTTATCTAGCCTTTCATTACAGTAGCTTTTAGCTACTCTTTTGGCAGCTAGCTTTTTGATATATATGTTTATCACTTACTTTACTATTCATAGTTAACATTCTGCTATTTTTTAGCTTTAAGCATCTATTCTTCTTTTTTTAGCTCTCAGTTAGGATTTTAAAGTTACAGTCTTGATATATTTCACATTTTGTCATATACTGTATAGTCATTTGTTACAGTTAGCTAGCTTTTAGCTCCTTTTAGCTTGAGCAACTCTGTTTCAGCTTCACATCTGTTTTTTGAATGCAGTTTTCCTTCAGCAAATTCTAACAGTTACTCAGCAATGTGGTTTCTGTAGTTAACAAACAGAAATCTGGCAGAATGTTGGCATTCGGCCCTCGTGCTGAGAACACCATCTCAGCACTGAAGCACGGTGGTGGCAGCATCATGACGTGGTATGTTTTTTCATCGTTAGGGACTCAAAAGGGAAGATGGATGGAGACAAACAGAGATTTAAAACTGGGATGGAGGTCCAGAGAACATAAACCCATCTCTGAAGAACACTCCACTGGCTGCAGGAAAACTAGTGAAAGGTCCTGGAAGGTCCAGGCTAAACCCAGACCTCAGACAAACTGTGAGTCTGGCTTCATTTAAAGATTGTGGGACTGAAACAGCACACACCTGAAGGAGATAGAGACATCTGTTCATGAAGAATGGACATAAAGTCCAGTGGTCAGACGCTCCTGGACCTGTTGTTTTGTCACTTGTGCTGGTTTCATAGAGGCTTTGTGCTGCAGCACTGATGTTAAGCTGCTCTGAAACAGAAGGACTGCGGTCACTTAAAGCGAGTCCAAACCTTTCATCTCGAGTTTAGACCACGTCTCATTCATCAGGGCGTCGTCTCGCAGTGACGCTCCTCGTCTTTTCTGCACACGGCCGTGCAGCCGGCTCTTTCCCCAGCTCGGAGCAGTCAGGCTCAATTTAAAGACTCTGTCTGGTTTTAATCAGCTGGAAAGATTACCACACGCCCCGATACATCAGAGCAGATCAATCTGAAGCCGGAGTCGCTCCCCGAGCACCTCTCACCACTAATCACGCCTCAAAACACTGACGGCTGCAAATCAGCCCCACATCGCATCAAGACTTGGTGAGCCTGGCACATTAAGGATATCGTTTTTCATTATATATATATATATTTATATATATATATATATATATATATATACAGTATTTTCTGGTGTATAGGTCGCACCTGTGTATAGGTCGCATTGTCCAATTATCACCAATAGATTGGAAAAATCCCTAGATAGGTCGCACCGGTGTATAGGTCGCACCTACGTTTAGCTCTGCTGCAAATGTCTGCCACAGGAGTGCACAGCAAGGCTTTTAAGAAGATTAACACTTAAAAACAATTATTTGTTTGATAAAAATTATAGCAAATATATGTCTGAGCTGAACTTTTCCTTAATAAATGAACGTAATTGTGAAATGAGCTGGATTTAAAAATTTGTTTCACCGAAAGTGATAACAAGCCATATATAGGTCGCACCTGAGTATAGGTCGCAGGCCTTGAAAAAACCATAAAAAGGTGCGACCTATACACCGGAAAATACGGTATATATATATATATATATATATATATATATATATATATATATATATATATATATATATATATATATATATATATATATATATATATATTATACATATATATATATATATATATATATATATATATATATATATATATACATATATATATATATATATATATATATATATTTTTTTTTTTTTTTTTTTCTTCTTTCGGCTTTATTCCCTGCGTTAGGGGTCGCCACAGCGAACTGGTCGCACGAAGATTTGGCAGTTGTTTTTACGCCGGATGCCCTTCCTGACACAACCACAGACCACCGAGCAACCACAGCCCTCTGTGTGGAGCAGAGAGCTGATATCTAGGGTTCCCGGGGGAGCAGATGGTGTGGGTTAAGGGCCTTGCTCAAGGGCCCAGAGTGGGGCAGATGAGGGTGGATACAAGTGTGACCGCTTCACTTATCCCACCCACATCTTTGATGTTGTCGGTACCGGGGCTTGAACCGGCGACCTTCCGATCACAAGCTCACCTTCTTAACCTTTGCGCCACCACTCCACATATATATATATATATATATATATATATATATATATATATATATATATATATATATATATATATATATATATATATATATATATATATATATATATATATATATATATATATATATATATATATATATATATATATACAGGTATTCCCCGATTTACGAGCGAGATCCGTTACAACGAGGCGCTCGTAAACCGGAAATCTCGTAATTTGGAACGGTTGCCATGTCTCTCGTAAGTCCGGAATTTCGCTCGTAAATTGGAACGGTTTCGCTAGCGCGACTACAAACACTCGTTTTTCATCAAAAAACTGCTTATGAGTGCATAAAAATGATCGGAAACGTGTGTCCATATGTTTAGCTAACTAACTGTGGTGAAAAAACACATGAAAACTCAGTATTTTTTGCGTTTTTTCCAAAAATTCGCCAGCTCGTAAGTCTGGAACCTCGTAGATCAGAGCGCTCGTAATTCGGGGACTACCTGTATATATATATATATATATATATATATATATATATATATATATATATATATATCACATATATATATATATATATGTATATATATATATATATATATATATATATATATATATATATGTATATATATATATATATATATATATATATCCATCCATCCATCCATCCATCCATTTTCTTCCGCTTATCCGGGGTCGGGTCGCGGGGGTAGCAGCCTAAGTAGGGAGGCCCAGACTTCCCTCTCCCCAGCCACTTGGAGCAGCTCCTCTGGGGGAATCCCAAGGCGTTCCCAGGCCAGCCGAGAAACATAGTCCCTCCAGCGTATCCTGGGTCTTCCTCTGGGTCTCCTCCCGGTGGGACATGCCCGGAACACCTCACCAGGGAGGCGTCCAGGAGGCATCCTAACCAGATGCCCGAGCCACCTCAACTGGCTCCTCTCGATGTGGAGAAGCAGCGGCTCTACTCCGAGTCCCTCCCGGATGACTGAGCTTCTCACCCTATCTCTAAGGGAGAGTCCAGCCACCCTGCGGAGAAAACTCATTTCAGCCGCTTGTATCCGAGATCTTGTTCTTTCGGTCATAACCCAAAGCTCATGACCATAGATGAGGGTGGGAACGTAGATCGATCGGTAAATTGAGAGCTTTGCCTTTTGACTCAGCTCTCTCTTCACCACGACAGACCGGTACAGCGCCCGCTTCACTGCGGACGCTGCACCTATCCGCCTATCGATCTCACGCTCCAGTTTTCCCTCATTCGTGAACAAGATCCCGAGATACTTAAACTCCTCCACTTGGGGCAGGACCTCCTCCCCGACCCGGAGAGGGCATGCTACCCTTTTCCGGCTCAAGACCATGGCCTCGGATTTGGAGGAACTGATCCTCATCCCGGCCGCATCGCATTCAGCTGCAAACCGCTCCAGTGAAAGCTGTAGATCACGAGCTGATGAAGCCAATAGGACCACATCATCTGCAAAAAACAGAGAAGCGATTCTAAGGCCACCAAAACGGATCCTCTCAACACCTTGGCTGCGCCTAGAAATTCTGTCCATAAAAGTTATAAACAGAATCGGTGACAAAGGGCAACCTTGGCGGAGTCCAACTCTCACCGGAAACGAGCCTGACTTACTGCCGGCAATGCGGACCAAGCTCTGACACCGGTCGTACAGGGACCTAACAGCCCATATCAATGGGCCTGGTACCCCATACTCCCGGAGTACCC
>JBBPBX010020047.1:15855-43788 GCA_038048925.1 Garcialebias charrua | reverse complement strand
GGGGGGGGGGGCAAACCTCAAGGCCCCCAAATAACCAATGATGACACAGATTTGAAATCTTACTTGACTCTTTTATTTTTTTAAAGCAGTGATAAAAAAAAAACGTCACATTTTACATACAAGACATTAACCATTGAAACTAAAGAAAATGGTTAAAAAAATCAAATGAGAAAAATAAGAAACATTTTACAGACAGTATTTGTAATCACAGCAACTGTATTCTGTGATTTTGATGGTTTCTGGCAAACCGATCAACAAATAAGTCAAGATTCAGTGCCTTTGCCCTCCTCGACTCGATGCTCAGTACACCCAGATTGCTTAGTCTGTCATCGTTCATGGTGGATCTGAGGTATGTTTTCACAAGCTTTAATGTAGAAAAACTCCGTTCACAAGATGCAGTAGTCACTGGGATCGCAACTGCTATTTTACAGAGTCTGTAGAGCTCAAAAAACACCTCTTTATATGGCTCGATGAACTGTACTAGCTCCACTGTACTAGTGGGTCTCTGCATCCCAGTCTGAAATTTTCTGTCTAAAATCCTTCTGAACTGATGTAGTTCAGGCCCCAGGTCATCAATACTTGAATCATATAACTGAGCAAATGAAAACAGAGCTGTCTCTTTCAGGAATTCATCTTTTTGGGGATTTAGAGCATGGACGCTGTTCATCATATCACAGTTTCTCCTAGAAAACCGTCTTTCAAGCTCACTGAGCATGAGATCAATGACAGGGTAGAAAAAGTTTGTACGAAACCCGTCTTTATCTTCTGACTCTCTCTGCCCAACAGTGGTCATTACACAGTGCTCGCTGAGTTTAGAGCTTAGTGTTCTTTGGCGTTTTGCAGCTGGTGGTGTTGAATCACACTGCCCAAAAATAGTCAACACTTCATCCCACACATGATCAAAAAATGACTCCTGCCTGAAATCTTTTAATGTCTGAACTAAAGCTTCAACTAAATCCACAGCTTTTGAAATGTCAAGTGTTGAAGACTGTAGCATATCAGACAGAAGTTTTGTTTCTCCAAACACTTTACGCAGTGTAACAAGATGCACAATAAATTCTAGATTTATCTGTGCCAGCAGACCTCTTGCCTGAACAGATCTTTCACCATGATGTTCTCGGGCAATTTCTTGCAGTAGTCGCTTAAGGGCAGGCAGTCTATCCATGATGTTACGCAGAGCTAAAAATCGACATGCCCAACGAGTGTCACTTAAACGCTGGAGCTCTCTTGGTACACCTTCGTACATCTCGGTTTGTATAGCTAGCCATTTAGGATGGACAGCTGATCCAGATGTGAACACGTATAGTTTTTCTAGTAAGTAGAAAAACTCCTCTACCTCTGGGAGAGCTTTGACTGTATCTACTAAAACTAGATTTAGACAGTGGGCTGTGCAATGGACGTAAAAAGCATATTTTGCATCCTCTTTGATCCTCACATGTACCCCAGAATGCCTACCGCTCATAACAGAGGCACCATCATAAGCTTGGCCTACGAGATTTTTGTTGTACTCCAGACCATGTTTTTCCAGTATGTAGATTATTTTCTCACTAAGCCCTGCTGCATCAAGCTTCTCTGCAGACTCAAAATGTAGAAAACTTTCATTGATAGCTCCATTGTAGTAGTACCTTAGTACAAGAGAGATCTGTTCCTTTTTCTTTACATCTTTTGTTTCGTCTGCTATGATGCTGAAAACCTCACTGTTTTTCACTTCCTCTGTAATTTCAGTTCGAACCATGTCTGCTAAACAGTCCAGAACCTCATTCTGAATGATTTTGCTGGTATACTTTGCATTATGAATGGAAGTCAACCGTTTTTTAATAGCTTTGTCGTGGTTAGCAATAGTTTCCAAAATTGCCTTGAAGTTCCCTTTATTGTCTGAGTCTGCAGACTCATTATGCCCTCTTTGAGCTAAATTTTGAGTGGCAATAAGTAAAAGCACTTCCGCTATTGTTTTTATATATTCACGATTTTCTTTAACCTGTCTGTTGTGCTCCTTGTTTAACACATTGACCAGTGTTGCATTAGCTGCTGCAGCTTTCTGATACTCCCTCCATGTAACCATGGCTTGTTTATGGCGCTCAGACCTCGCATGCATTGCAAACCCCGCATCTTTGTAAGATGCATTCTTGCAGTTTTTAAAACCAACTGGGGAATCAAACACAGTGTCTGGGCTGTTGGGAGGGCTAAAATGTCTGCAAGCGTAACAATACACAGAGTCCAAGTGTTGTGAATATTCAAGCCAGGGGTGAATGTGATACCAAGCTGCTTTGAAGCTCCTCCTTCTGTCCCCCATCAAGGTTCTTGGAAACAACTTTAGGTCCGGCTGCATCGTGGATCTTCTTTGCATTTGCTGATGTCTGTGGAGAAAGCAAAACCAAATATATGTAAATTAACATATACACCGGAAAATACGGTAATTGCATTTTTGAGATCAGTACATTCTTTCCTTGAATTCTAAAACCTGACCAAGGACCAAGACTGCAAATAAGCTAAAGCTAGATTTCTTGACTATTTTTTAACAAAGCCAGCAATAATATTTCATTCAAACTCAACTTGTGTCAGAAAACTTAACATTAAAGCTGGGGTATGTAAGATTGTAATGTAGTCTGTAACTTTTCAAACAATATATTTTTAACATATTTCTTCACTCTGTCACTATCTACTGACAAACTGATGTTAGACAAAGTAATCTCTGAAAAAAACTATAGTCCCCTTGCTTCTCTATCAGCATTTATAAAAACACTAAAAACACAGAGTGACCAGGACAATGACAGCCAATAAAAACAGAGTTTGTAACCAGCCAATTAAAAACAGAGCTTGAATTTGAATCAGCCAATAAAAACAGAGCTTGAATTTGAATCTCAGCAGAGCCTACCCCTCAGAGCCATATATGGCTCTGAGGGGAGGGAGCAGAATGATTTCACCTGCTGGAAATTTTTCTAAGTCCCAGGGTACTGCAGAAACTACAGAGTATAGCTTTAACAAACACATTTTTTTTGAACATCACAAACCTGATGGTCCAGTGCTTGTGGATCCACAAATATTCTCCATCTGTGTCTCACGTGCTGCTTGCATCTCAGTCTCAGCTGTCTCCATTTCAGGATCTTCATGTGTCTCTCTTTCCATCCCTGTACCCTCTCTTTGAAAACCAGTGTCTTCCAAGTCCTCTGGCTGTGTGGGGCTCTCAACGTGCCTTTCTTCAGCTCTCTCAACACCTCCATCTGGTTCTGTCTCAATGTCTGCCTCACTGTTATTTGTCTTTCTTGTGCAGAAATAAGATGTAATGTCCATCTTTCTCTTCATTTTGCACTATAGACAAACATGCATGGAGAGGAAAATACAACACTTCAGCAACAGCAACTATTAATATTTTTTAACACAAGTTAGCTTGGTTGTGTGTTGTAAGATAATTCATTCATTCATTCAACCTTTATTTAGTCAGGTAAATCTTTTGAACCTCATGGGCTCATTTACGAAAGCGACCTGCTAAAACTAAAGAACAATGAACAGCAATGGTAGAATTTCCTTAAACAATAAACAAACAAACAAACAATAAACAATAGAAAAAGAAAAAAAAATCACTAAAAGTATCAAAAAACTAGCAAAACATTATAAGGTAGACGTATAAAATCAAAGACAGGAACAAATCTGCATTGGTTTTTGCCAGGATTCCAACAGATTCTGAAAACCATTTAGAGAAGTCAAGGTCGAGAGCTTCAGATCTTTTTGTAAGATATTCCATGAAGCAGGAGCGGAATTCTTAAAATGGCGTCCACAGAAGCGAGCGAGCATCGATGGACTTCACAAGATTATTAATCTTGTGAAGTCCATCTTAGATTAACACGGTAAAAACAATTGTTTCTTTGCGAGAAAAAATATATTTCTTAGCTGACATTATAGCACACACGGTCTCCTGAGCTTAACAAAAGAAAACTGTGTGTTATATTCCGACGAAATACGGGTAGCGTTAGCTAGAAGCATGCCATGTGTGTTGTTGTAAGATAACTAGCGTTAGCTAGAAGCATACAACATAAACGCCTGGTCTGATAGGCTGCTATTATAATTCATACTAGCCAACAACATCATTTCTTGACCAGAATGTTACCTTGTATTGTTTGTATTTGTAGTGGTACTCGTGGATAACGCTCGGTAACTTCGCCGTCTTCGCGCTCGCTCTTCTTTTCGTTGTTCGCACTTCGCAGTGGTGTAACGCACTAAAGGTACAACTACCTGAATGTTGTGCCCGGAGGGCGGGCCCCGGAAGCAGGGCGGGCGGCGGACCAGGGTCCGTGCTGACGCAGTTCCGCTTCTGCTCGGAGGAGGGCGGGTCCCGGAAGCAGGGCGGAAGCAGGGCGGGCGGCGGACCAGGGTCCGTGCTGAGCATTGTTTCCGCTTCTGCTCGGAGGGCGGGCCACAGGGCGGGCCAGGGTCCATTTTAGACGGGCACGGGCCCGCGTGGGCCCGTGTGTAGAACCGCCACTGCGCACCAAACTCCAAACTTCTCACAGTTGTTCATGGAATTGAGAAAGCCTCCCGGATGGGAGTCGAAACGTTTTCTGTTACAAATAAAGTCCAGTTGATCTTGTATTGAACGCCTTTTTGATTTATCATGTCCTGGACGACTGAGAATCTTCACCAGCATTTTACAAGACAGTGGTGAGACCAGCTATGTTGTATGGTCTGGAGACAGTGTCATTCATTGTGTTTCCATCCATTTTCATTTCGAATTTTGAGCTAATTTTTGAAATCTCGCAAATATGTAAATACAAATTAATGCGAAGCAGAAGTGTTTCCATCTGCTGGCTTGTAGCGCATCTACCAAGCCACGCACAGCGTCATTACGTCAGACGTCAGCGTCATTACGTCAGACGTCAGCGTCATTACGTCAGACATCAGCACTGCGCATGTCTACAGTAAACAGGAAGTAGCGGTTGAAAACAGAACCCGGCCACACATCTCGTCAAAATGGAGAGAATATTTCAGGTATGTGTTGCTATCGGGTGAGTTGTATTTATTCTGTCATGCCAACTAGTTTTAGCGATGTTACATGTTGTCCGGAGCGGAAACAGCTGAACGTCACGTGACGTGAATGTTCGCTACGGCAGAACAGAGTCGGAAAATCTGTTTCCATCTGTCGTTTTGCGCATCTGCTCATTTTCGAAGATCCCCAAAACCACCTCAAGCGAGCGTATAAACTTTTTGGCGAATTTGAGGAAGTAAATACAGATTTTGCCGTTTCCATTAAGCTTTTCTGCTGCGATACTTCAAAATGCGCATCTAGAAACCTTGATGGAAACACGGCTAGTGACAAAAAGACAGGAGAAAGAACTGGAAGTAGCAGAAATGAAGATGCTGAGGTTCTCCTTAGGAGTGACAAGGATGGTCGGATAAGATCAGGAATGAGATCATCAGAGGTACAGCACATGTTGAACAACTGGGAGATAAAGTTAGGGAGGCCAGACTGAGATGGTTTGGACATGTCCAGAGGAGGGACAGTGGGTATATTGGTAGAAGGATGTTAGAAATGCAGCTGCCAGGAAAAAGACACAGAGGAGATATATGGATGCAGTTAGAGAGGACATGGAGGTAGTTGGAGTGAGGACAGAGGATGCAGAGGCCAGAGTGAAGTGGAGGTGGATGACTCGCTGTGGAGACCCCTGAAAAGGGAAAAGCCTAAAGAAGAAGAAGAAGATACTAGTGGTATACTTTAAGTATACTTCAATAAACTAAAATATTAACTTGAAGTACACTATAAGTACTGTACATTGGAAGTCTAATTAAAAGTGCACTACTAGTATACTTTAAGCATATACTTTATAAACTGAAAATGGGCCAGTTTAGTCCCAAAAAAGTATATTGTAATTAAACTATGAGTATACTTAAAAGTACACTTAGAGACATATACTTTTATAAACTTTAGCAATGTTTTTTTAATTTTTTTATTATTATTTTTTATATACTTAACAACATTTACTTAAAGTGTACTTGTTTTTGGTAAGGGTGCCTAAAAACTAAATATCTTGGTCACTACATCACTAACCGTGTTTCCATCCATTTTAATTGCGAAATTTGAGCTACCTCGCAAATATGTAAATACAAATTAATGCAGATCAGAAGTGTTTCCATCTGCTGGCTTGAAGCGCTTCTTCCAAGCCGCACACAGCGTCATTACGTCAGACGTCAGCGTCATTACGTCAGACGTCAGCGTCATTACGTCAGACGTAAGCACTGCGCATGTCTACAGTAAACAGGAAGTAGCAGTTGAAAACAGAACCCGGCCACACATCTCATCAAAATGGAGAGAATATTTCAGGTACGTGTTGCTATCGGGCGAGTTGTATTTATTCTGTCATGCCAACTAGTTTTAGCGATGTTACATGTTGTCCGGAGCGGAAACAGCTGATCAGTCACGTGACGTGAATTTTCGCTACGGCAGCACGAGTCGGCAAATGTGTTTCCATCTGTCATTTTGCGCAGCTGCTCATTTTCGCTGATCCCAAAAACCACCTCAAGCGAGCGTAAAAACTTTTTAGCGTAATTCAGGAAGTAACCTCGCAATTTGCCGTTTCCATTAAGCTTTTCTGCTGCGCTATTTCAAATTGCGCAGCTAGAAACCTTGATGGAAACACGGCTACTGACCCCTCAAAAAAATGTCAACATTACCAAATGATTGAAGTCTGCCTCCTTTGTGCTAAACATCCCCGTTTAGCATTGCATTAGGCTACCTGCTGACTTCCTGTCAGTGACTGCATAACAATGGGAATGGCATGCAAATTATCCCAACTGCCATTTTGCAGGCTTTGGTACAACAAATAGTCATTTTAAAGTAGTAGAATGCAGAACACATTACAAGTGTTCCCACCAGTAAGTTTTTTTTTTGTTTTTGTCATACATTCCCTGCAATAAAGCAAATATTCACCTGTAAACAGTACATACACGTATTCTGCTTTTTAAAAAATGCCTTGTAATGCATTCATGACAGGATACCGAAGAGATCATGGGTGTTCAGGTGCCAATTGTGCTGCTCGGTGACCCTGCATATCCTCTGCGAAGCTGGCTGTTAAAAGGCTACACCGACACAGGCACCCTGACGGCTGAACAACGGTACTTCAATGTACGACACACCAGGGCCCGAATGACAGTGGAGTGTGCATTTGGACAACTTGGTGGAGGTACCTATGGAAACGTCTGGATGTGGACATCCAATCGGTCCCCACCATCATTAGTGCATGCTGCACTCTTCACAATATTTGTGAAAAGCACGGTGAGGCCTACGAGGAAACTGGTGGAGCAGAGCTGATCGGAACTTTCAACACTTTCCCAACACTTTTTTTTGGATTATGGTATTTTGACAAATTGGGGTTAGGATTTCCAACTAAACGCAGTGATAGGACCACCAAACTCACAGATCCTGTTCTCCACGACAATCCTGACCGCAATCTGTGAGATTCATGTCTGTCTGTCTGTGTCGTGAACTTTCAACACTTTCCCAACACTTTTTTTTTGGATTATGGTATTTTGACAAATTGGGGTTAGGATTTCCAACTAAACGCAGTGATAGGACCACCAAACTCACAGATCCTGTTCTCCACGACAATCCTGACCGTAATCTGTGAGATTTGTGTCTGTCTGTCTGTGTCGTGAACTTTCAACACCTTCCCAACACTTTTTTTTGGATTATGGTATTTTGACAAATTGGGGTTAGGATTTCCAACTAAACGCAGTGATAGGACCACCAAACTCACAGATCCTGTTCTCCACGACAATCCTGACCGCAATCTGTGAGATTCGTGTCTGTCTGTCTGTGTCGTGAACTTTCAACACTTTCCCAACACTTTTTTTTGGATTATGGTATTTTGACAAATTGGGGTTAGGATTTCCAACTAAACGCAGTGATAGGACCACCAAACTCACATATCCTGTTCTCCACGAGAATCTTGACCGCAATCTGTGAGATTTGTGTCTGTCTGTATGTGTCGTGAACTTTCAACACTTTCCCAACACTTTTTTTTGGATTATGGTATTTTGACAAATTGGGGTTAGGATTTCCAACTAAACGCAGTGATAGGACCACCAAACTCACAGATCCTGTTCTCCACGACAATCCTGACTGCAATCTGTGAGATTCATGTCTGTCTGTCTGTGTCGTGAACTTTCAACACTTTCCCAACACTTTTTTTTTGGATTATGGTATTTTGACAAATTGGGGTTAGGATTTCCAACTAAACGCAGTGATAGGACCACCAAACTCACAGATCCTGTTCTCCACGACAATCCTGACCGCAATCTGTGAGATTCGTGTCTGTCTGTCTGTGTCGTGAACTTTCAACACTTTCCCAACACTTTTTTTGGTTTATGGTATTTTGACAAATTGGGGTTAGGATTTCCAACTAAACGCTGTTCTCCACAACAATCCTGACCGCAATCTGTGAGATTAGTGTCTGTCCTACGTTTAACCTATGAATTATGGGTATTTGTATTTTGACAAATTGGGGTTAGGATTTCCAACTAAACGCAGTGATAGGACCACCAAACTCACAGATCTTGTTCTCCATAACCCCCTGAACGTATTTTGTGAGATTTGTGTCTGTCCTACGTTTTCCCTATGAATTATGGGTATTTATGTATGGATATCATGAAAATATCCAATAGGATCTATCACAGATGTGTATCCGGAAAATATCCAATACTAGGATTTATTATGTATGGGTATCCAGAAAATATCCAATACTAGGATCTATCACAGATGTGTATCCGGAAGATATCTAATACTATGATTTATTATGTATGGGTATCATGAAAATATCCAAATGGATTTATCACAGATGTGTATCTGGAAAATATCCAAGCTGGAAATTGTCTAATGCAATGTTGCCAAAAAATACCACGGGCATTGCTGCTGTTTCTCACAGTTCCTTTGAAAAACCTGCTCTGTCAAGGATTTAACAAAAACACATTTAATGCTGGTTTAGGTTTTATCATTAAATATATTTCTAAAGCACAAATGACAGTATGGAGAAGTCTAGAAACAAATTTAGTTATGCTTTTGAATTGATTAATTGTTCGTGTGTAATATTTAATGTGTGACAAGAAAATGGGAGCACAAGCCAGTGTATCTCTTGTGCCGGTCCCAAGCCCGGGTAAATGGTGAGGGTTGTGTCAGGAATGGCATCCGATGTAAAACAATTGCCAAAACTATAATGCGAGTTCATCAAAGTGAAACCATACCGGATCGGTCGAGGCCCGGGTTAACAACGTCCGCCACCGGTGCTGTTGACAAACAGGGTGCCGGCGGAAATTGTACTACTGTTAGTCGAAGACCCCGAGGAGGGAAACGTGTCAGGAGACGGAGGGAGAGGAGGAAAGTGAAGAATGTAGGACTGAGGGTTGCAACTCTAAATGTGGGGACAATGACAGGCAAAGGTAGAGAGCTGGCTGACATGATGCAGAGAAGAAAGGTAGATGTTTTATGTGTCCAAGAGACCCAAGTGGAAGGGCAGCAAGGCTCGCAGTATTGGAGCAGGGTTCAAACTGTTTTACCATGGTGTGGATAGAAAGAGAAATGGAGTAGGGGTGGTCCTAGCCTGGTTAAAACCAGACCCTGTCCTTCACTTCGCTTCAGACAAGGGTCTGGACTTTCTCCATTGAAAATTCATTCAACCTTTATTTAGTCAGGTAAATCTTTTGAACCTCATGGGCTCATTTACGAAAGCGACCTGCTAAAACTAAAGAACAATGAACAGCAATGGTAGAATTTCCTTAAACAATAAACAAACAAACAATAAACAATAGAAAACAAAAGAGAGAGAAAAAATATATATATATATATATATATATATATATATATATATATATATATATATATATACATATATATATATATATAATATATATATATATATATATATACAATATATATATATACATATATATATATATATATATATATATATATATATATATATATATATATATATATATATATATATATATATATATATATATATATATATATATATATACACATTCCTCCTTTTAACAAAGTATCAAAAAACTAGCAAAACATTATAAGGTATATGTATAAAATCAAAGACAGGAACAAATCTGCATTGGTTTTTGCCAGGATTCCAACAGATTCTGAAAACCATTTAGAGAAGTCAAGGTCGAGAGCTTCAGATCTTTTTGTAAGATATTCCATGAAGCAGGAGCGGAGTAGGAGAAGGCCCTTTTTCCAAGTTCAGTCCTCACTGACGGAACACTGCAGGTAATCATGTCCTGAGAGCGCACGCTGTAGCTGCACTCACGCAAAGACATGTAGGAGGAGATGTATGAGGGCAGCAGACCAAGAAGTGATTTGAAGATGAAAATGTACCAGTGGAAGAGTCTGCGTGAGGTTTTCCCCAGCTCCCCGGGCGCTGACCACGGCTGCTCACTGCACCACCTGGTGGTGGTTGGGTTAAATGCAGAGACCAATTTCGTCTGTCAAGTATGGGAAACATACACAGATGACAAAAATGTGATATTTATTTTTTATTATTATTAATGATGTCCAGTTAACCAGTGAATACAGGGTGCAGTGGTGGGTACGATAATCACAACCAGTTATGAATCTTAGTGCACCATGATAGACAACATCCAACATCCGCAGGGTGCTTGTAGGAGCATTCATGTAGAGAATGTCACCGTAATCAATGGAGGGAAGGAAAGTCACAGATACAAGGCGTTTCCTAACATTCAGTGATAGACATGATCTGTTTCTGAAAAAGAAACCCAGTTTAACTTTCAGTTTCTTTACTAGGTTTTCCACGTGGAGTTTAAAAGAGAGATGTGAATCGATCAGGATACCCAGATATTTATAGGAATCAACAAACTCAATAGGTACACCATTTGAAGATAAAATCAGGTCAAATCAATTCTTGCTGGAGGCGTGGGCTCTGCTGATGGCTGCTCCCCCGTGGTCTTCTGAACTTGACATCAGCTCCACCTCCTGCTGAATTTTCTCTCGCTCCGTTGTATATTCTGTGTTTATATGATAATAAAACGTCCTAATAAAATAAAATAAAACCATGGATCGCTGGTCCAACACACCAGAAGACCAGGAAATCTGATGGGACTCGGGCAGCAACTTAAAACCTGACTTTAATTCTCTCGTGACAACCTGTCATTTCCTTGTTCATACACTCAGCGGAGGGTGAGGAAGAGAAGGAGGAGGGAGGAGGGAGCGATTACTTGACTTTTGGGAAAAAAAACAAAAGAAAACTCCAGATAAGGGATTAAGAAGGGGAAATTAATAAATTTGTGTCACATATCAAACAGTCCTGCATCGCTTTGCATCGCTTTGAATGAGAACATGCGGCTGCGCGCTGGGACAGGTGGGGGCATTTCCTTATCAGCGGAGGGAGAGAAGGAGGAGGAGGAGGGAGCGAACACTTGACTTTTGGCCAAAAAAACAAAAGAAAACTCCAGATAAGGGATTAAGAAGGGGAGATTAATACATTTGTGTCATTTATACAACAGTCCTGCATCGCTTTGAATGAGAACATGCGAATGCTCGCTGGCTGCGCTGGGACAGGTGGGGGCGTGGGTTAGGGGCCAAAAACTCCGCCCCTTCTCTGATTGGTCCGGTCAAAAAAAATCTACAAGAGAAATCCTGGTCTATGAGAGAAGTCCCAGACTGTGCAGTGAAGGGAAATGAGAATTGAGCAGAGCTGTGCAGGAAGGCGAGGGCCAGGCTAGGGTGGTCCTGAAGGAGGAGTTGGCAAAGAATGTAGTAGAGGTGAAGAGAGTGTCAGATAGGGTGATGTGTCTGAAGGTAGAAGTAGAAAGTCTGATGCTAAACATAGTCAGTGGTTATGCTCCACAGGTTGGATGTGATGCGGAGGAGAAAGATAAATTTTGGAAAGATTTGGATGAAGTGATAGAGAGTATTCCTAGGGAGGAAAGAGTGGTGATTGGAGCAGACCTGAATGGACATTTAGGTGAAGGAAACAGAGGGATGAGGAAGTGATGGGTAGGTTTGGTATCAAGGAAAGAAACCAGGAAGGACAGATAGTAGTGGATTTTGCCAAGAGAATGGAAATGGCTATAGTCAATACCTATTTCCAAAAGAGGGAGGAACATAGAGTGACCTATAAGTTCATAATATAGTTCTGTGCAAGCGCAGCTCTCTGGAGTGCAGGCTCCAGCAGCTGCAGCAGGGCGGAGCGAAAAAAGACAGAGGGCTGCGCAACGGTTTTCTGTGTTTATATGTTCATGAAAAGTTTTAAAAAATAAATAAAAACAGGGAGCGCTTCTCCTTCAGCCCACACAGCAGACCTGCACACCAGGAAATATGCTGGTGCAGCCTCGTTGGACATGACTTTAGTTCGCTCGTGACAAGTTCATTCATTCCTCCTCGGAGGAGGAAGTGAATGGTGACAGCTTCAAGTGATCACTTGACTTTTGGCAAAAAAAACCAAAAGAAAATGCCAGATCAGCGATGAAGAAGAGGAATTTAATAAATTTGTGTATCAAAACAGTTCGGTGCGAGGCAGTTTGTCAACGCGTGCGCGTAGGCGTAGTAAAATTTGAGCTTGGCGCGTTCACGCCCGTGATCAAAAGCTTGTTCCGCGGCGCTCCCACGACGCTCCCTGGACGTGCCGCGGCGCTTGGAATAACGCAAAGCTATACTGGGGCCTTAATTCACAGACAAGACACCTCTGCTTCCCGTCTGGGAATCAACCCCAAAACTGAGTTGTAAAGGGCGAGGCATAGATCTGCGCTGGAGCGAGCGCTGCGCCACGCCCTGCCAGCGCCGTGTAAGCGCTGTTGCACAAGCCTTTGAACGCTCGCGCGAACGCGCCAAGCTCAAATTTTACGACCGCTCGCGCGCGCGTTGTCTCATATTAAACTGCCCTGGTGGTGGACTGTTTTGTATGTTACACAAATGTATTAAATATCCCTTCTTCATCGCTGAACTTGGGTTTTCTTTTGTTTTTTTGCCAAAAGTCAAGTGATCGCTTGAAGCGGTCACCATTCGCTTCCTCCTCCGATGAGGAGGAATGAATGAACTTGTCACGAGTGAACTAAAGTCATGTCCAACGTGGATGCGCAGGTTCTAAACATTTCCTGGTGTGCTTGTCTGCTGTGTGGGCTGAAGGACCAGCGCTCCCTGTTTTAATTTTAAATTTTAGGACTTTTTTATTAACATATAAACACAGAACAAAGCTGCGCAGCCCTCTGCCTTTCCCGACCTGTCAATCAAATCAGTAGGCTGTCAGCAAATGACCAATCAGCGACCTCAATTTGTCCCGTAGGTAAACGCTCCGCCCTGCTTCTGCTCAAATGACATCAAGTATTTGGAGCGAAAATGTTGGAGCCACACGCTGCTTCACGCTGAGCTTTGCTGTGAACCCCCCACGCGCAGCACACGCGCGTGGCGCGGCGCTCGGTCCAGCGTGAATTGAAAAAGTCGAAACGTCTTTTGCAACAAATAAAGTCGAGTTGATCTTGTATTGAACGCCTTTTTGATTTTATCATGTCCTGGACGACTGAGAATCTTCACCAGCATACCTTTGATGTTGTCATCATTCTTTGTTTGTAACCAGGTCTCTCTTGTAAATGAGTCCTCAAGGCTCAATGGGATTAACCTGCCTAAATAAAGGTTAAATGAATGAAATAGTAATTCAATTTGAACAAGATCCAAAACAATGGATTCTGTGGGGAAACAAGTTCTGTTTAACTACTATTTTATGGTGAGCTTTTTCATGGAGCTTCATGACGACCAGTGGATATACCTTTTTTTTTCTTTGTGTATGTGTGAGTTAAATAAATTCTTAACATCCACTCCAAATCAACATTTTGATTAACAGAAATAATTTCAAACCTGCAAATAGATAACTTTTAGTGACCCCTGGTGGTTTCATGATGCAATAAAATATAATCTCAAAATACAAGGATTTCTTACAATGGAAAAAACTGTTGAATGGTAGAGTTTAAAGCTAATTAAAGAGAGATAAAATCAATTTTAATTTTAATTGGTGGTCAATGGAATAGTTTTGGCCATGAGGGATACCACAGGGAGTATTTGATACTAAGGTCAGTTTTGTTGCTAATCTTTGACATCTTTGACACATCCCCTATCTGTGTAATATACATTTGATAGAAAAAGAAAATCCTTTAGGATTTGTGTAAAGATAACATTTTACACACACATGCACACGCACACACACACACACACACACACACACACACACACACACACACACACACACAATAAGCAAGTGTAGTCTGTTCATCGTTCTTTAGTTTTAGCAGTTCGCTTTCGTAAATGAGCCCATGAGGCTCAATAAGATTTACCTGACTAAATAAAGGTTGAATGAAAATTAATGAAAAGTTAAATATACATATCCAGACAATATCCAATACTAGGATTTATTATGTATGGGTATCCAGAAGATATCCAATGCTAGGCTTTATTATGTATGAGTATCCAGAAAATATCCAATATGAGGATCTGTCAGATATGTATCTGGAAAATATCCAATACTAGGATTTATTATGTATGGGTATCCAAAAAATATCTAATACTATGATCTATCACAGATGTGTATCCGGAAAATATCCAATACTAGGATTTACTACGTATGGATATCCGGAAAATATCCAATATGTGGATCTGTCTGATGTGTATCCGGAAAATATCTAATACCAGGATCTGTCACAGATAAATATCCGGCAAATATCCAATGCTAGGATTTATTATGTATGGGTATCCGGAAAATATCCAATATGAGGATCTGTCAGATGTGTATCCGGAAAATATCCAAAACTAGGATTTATTAAGTATGGGTATCCGGAAAATATCCAACACTAGGATCTGTCACAGATGTATATCCGTCAAATATCCAATGCTAGGATTTATTATGTATGGGTATCCGGAAAATATCCAATATGAGGATCTGTCAGATGTGTATCCGGAAAATATCCAATACTAGGATTTATTAAGTATGGGTATCCGGAAAATATCCAATACTAGGATCTATCACAGATGTGTATCCGGTAAATATCCAATGCTAGGATTTATTATGTATGGTTATCCGGAAAATATCCAAAATGTGGATCTGTCAGATGTGTATGCGGAAAATATCTAATACTAGGATTTATTATCTATGAGTATCCAGAAAATATCCAATAGTAAGATCTGTCACAGATGTGTATCCGGCAAATATCCAATGCTAGGATTTATTGTGTATGGGTATCCGGAAAATATCCAATATGAGGATCTGTCAGATGGGTATCTGGAAAATATCCAATACTAGGATTTAGCACTAGGATGACTGAATTTTCAAGATCCTGAGGACAAACCCCCTCCTTCTCTTCAACCATTAGTAGGCCATTAACTGCCTTTTGTTATAAATATGCGTGCTCACAACTCAGACACCCCCACCACACCAGACTGCATTCCAATGTTTCCACCAGGTAAGTAAGTTGCACTTCCCCCCTTAGAGAGGCCCTGACCAATTCACACATAACAGACCCTGAAGTTATCTCACAGTTGAACATTTTGGGACATCCACTGAACGGAAAGCTTTGTCTGCTCCAGAACAAGTTTATGCATACAATTGTCTTATTCTGCTGTGCTGATTATCCTATAACCCTGATGTTCTGTCAAATAAATTATTTTGCTTACAAGTACTGTCTCTCTCCTTGTCCTTGGCACATGTATATACGGTGCGTTCTGACACATGCAGGTGGCCCATTGCTGTGTTCTACAACATGCTTGACCTATTGTTGTCCGTCACCTGACGGACCGACACAGGTCACATGACATGAAGTCAACTGACGGACCGACATAGGTCACATGACCTGAGGTCAACTAACGGACCAACACAGGTCACATGACCTGAGGTCAAGTGACGGACCAACACAGGTCACACGACATGAAGTCAACTGACAGACAGGTCACATGACATGAGGTCAACTGACGGACCGACACAGGTCACATGACCTGAAGTCAAGTGACGGACCGACACAGGTCACATGACCTGAGGTCATGTGATGGACCAACACAGGTCACATGACCTGAGGTCAACTGACACGACACAGGTCACATGACATGAAGTCAACTGACGGACCAACACAGGTCACATGACCTGAGGTCAACTGACAAAACGACACAGGTCACACAACTTGATGTCAATTGACGTACCGACATAGGTCACATGGCATGAGGTCAACTGATGGACCGACATAGGTCACATGACCTGAGGTAAAGTGACGGACCAACACAGGTCACATGACCTGAGGTCAACTGACAAAACGACACAGGTCACATGAGATGAAGTCAACTGACAGACCGACACAGGTCACATGACCTGAGGTCAACTGACACAACGACACTGGTCACACAGCATGAGGTCAACTGACGTACCAACACAGGTCACATGACCTAAGGTCAACTGACACAACGACACAGGTCACATGACCTGAGGTCTACTGACGGACCGACACAGGTCACATGACATGAAGTCAACTGACAGACCAACACAGATCACATGACCTGAGGTCAACTGACAAAACGACATAGGTCACACAACATGAGGTCAATTGACGTACCGACATAGGTCACATGGCATGAGGTCAACTGACGGACCAACACAGGTCACATGTCGTGAGGTCAACTAACGGACCAACACCGGTCACATGACCTGAGGTCAAGTGACGGACCAACACAGGTCACACGACATGAAGTCAACTGACAGACAGGTCACATGACATGAGGTCAACTGATGGACCGACACAGGTCACATGACCTGAAGTCAAGTGACGGACCAACATTGGTCACATGACCTGAGGTCAACTGACAAAATGACACAGGTCACATGACATGAAGTCAACTGACGGACCGACACTCGTCACACGACATGAGGTCAACTGACGGACCGACACAGGTCACATGACCTGAGATCAACTGATGGATCGACACAGGTCACATGACCTAAGGTCAACTGACGGACCGACACAGGTCACATGACATGAGGTCAACTAACGGACCAACACAGGTCACATGACCTGAGGTCAAGTGACAGACCAACATAGGTCACACGACATTAAGTCAACTGACAGACAGGTCACATGACATGAGGTCAACTGACGGACCGACACAGGTCACATGACCTGAAGTCAAGTGACGGACCAACACAGGTCACATGACCTGAGGTCAACTGACAAAATGACACAGGTCACACGACATGAAGTCAACTGACGGACCGACACTGGTCACATGACCTGAGGTCAACTGATGGACCGACATAGGTCACATGACCTGAGGTCAACTGACGGACCGACACAGGTCACATGACCTGAGGTCAAGTGACGGACCAACACTGGTCACATGACCTGAGGTCAACTGATGGACCGACATAGGTCATATGACCTGAGGTCAACTGACGGACCGACACAGGTCACATGACCTGAGGTCAAGTGACGGACCAACACTGGTCACATGACCTGAGGTCAACTGACAAAACAACACAGGTCACACGACATGAAGTCAACTGACGGACCAACTCAGGTCACATGACCTGAGGTAAACTGACGGACCAACACAGGTCACATGACCTGAGGTCAACTGACATACCGGTATAATGGACCAGATTGCACATTTATATACGGTGCGGCCCATTGCCGTGTTCTACAACATGCTTGACCTGGCAGCGATAAATGCTTATGTGTTATACAAGGCTTGCACTGGGTCCAAGGATTTTGGACTGAGGGGTAGGGGGTGGGGGGGTGTAGGTGTAGAATTAATGGGTCATTAGCAGGGTCATTAGCATGTGAATCGACATTATATAGCCCACTGAAAGGGACCGGGGGATTTGGAAGCCAAGTTCCCTTGCGCAAAAAAGCGCAGCCTTAGTCAAATTAGTGTTATTAAGTATGGGTATCTAGAAAATATCCAATAGTAGGATCTATCACAGATGTGTATCTAAAGAGTATCCAATATTAGGATCTGTCACAGATTTGTATCCGGAAATATCCAATGCTAGGATTTATTATGTATGGGTATCCAGAAAATATCCAATACTAGGATCTATCACAGATATGTATCTGGAAAATATGCAGTAGTAGGATCTTTCTCATATGAGTATCCAGAAAATATCCGATACTAGGATCTCTCAAGTATGGGTATGCATAAAATATTCTATACTAGGATCTATCGCAGATGTGTATCCCGAAAATATCCTATACTAGGATTTATCATGTATGAGGATCCAGAAAAATATCCAGTGCTAGGATCTATCACAGATGGGTATGCGTGGGATATCCTGTACTAAGATCTGTTACAGATGAGATCTCCCCGTATACCACCAGAAACATATTGGATATGTGGCAGATACGGACAATTTCATAATGTTGTATCTCCCCGGATATTAGGCCTTTTTGTCCAGTGTTTGTCTCTCACTGGGACCTGGCCCTCTTTTCCTTTCACAGGTCCTTTGTACAGTTCCACACAGAGAGGCGATGGGTGTGGCAATTCTGGTCTCAACCCTCTCCACACCCACTTCCATTGGTAGACCCCCCAACATGCAGGTTCAAGCTGGGGGCCTTGCAGCCCACAAAAAGGTTTGTCAGATGGGTCCTCACCTCTCCCACAGTCTCTGTCTAAACATTTCCCTAGATTTTCTTCCATATTGCACATAGTGTTCACCCCATTCTTCCAACGCTGTTACCGTACTGACAAGTGGGTGTCCTCTGTACGATACAGTCGTCCTGTAAGCCATTCGTACTGGGTATTCTTCCCAATCGTTGATGGGCGTGCAGACTCGATCACACAGCATTCGTAGGGGCAGCTCGGTGTTTTCAACCACTATTTTGTTTGGGTTAGTTTCCCGGTTGTAGATGCTTATTTTCATAGCTCGGCTTGTTGTCCAAACCTCCAACTCCCCTATGGAGATCTCGCAGAAATGTGTTTGATGTGGCTCTCTGTAATTATGGCCCCATCTGATTTTGAATTGCATTCCGAGTACTATTAAATAGACAACATTGAAGATCCATGGTGTCCCCATTGGGCTGGGGTTGTATGACATTCTCCATGAGTCTGTTGTTACTACGTAGTCAGGGATACACCTATGAGACCCTTTAGTTAGGTCTTTGTTCCTGTAGAACATTATACATGAGCAGTAGTAATTTTTGGTTCTGTTAAAGTTTAGGGTGTAATCTTTTCTGGGACGGTCTAACTTTACTAGTTCTTTCCGTACAATTAGAGCTGGTTGATACGGTCCTGTCCTGGATCGTTGAATCAGCAAATTCCACACATAAGTGGGTGCCTCGTCCTCTGAGTCTGAGTCATTGTAAAGCGGGTCTCTGTCCCAGGACCAGCATGTTTCGATGATTTTTGCAGATTTTATATTATCTCTCCCTTTCCAGATATAATTTGGACACCTCACGATTTGATCTAATAATTCTCTACCTTTCTTCTGCGATGATGAGATCCTTTGATGATTCTAGCGCCCCGTCGTTCAGTTTTTAGTTGTTCATTTCCTTGTTCATGTGCTTCCATTCCCTCAGAAATGTCTTGCTTGCTTAAGCGTTGAGTACACTTCGCTTTTTCTCTGTTTTACTGGGTTGGGACTTTTCTGTGTCTTCTTTATTGTCTTTGATCAGCTGTATTGTAGCTCCCACCGAATACACTCCCTTGTGTGGAGCCACGATCATCTGTACTGAGACTTTAATCCACTGGGTGGAGTCAGGTCTTATGGGCGTGTCTACCCTTTGTGCCTCGTTTGACAATTTACACAGTACTTTACCATAGTCCCCTCCCATTCACAGGTACAATCTTCTGGGCCTCTCTCACTCAATTTCCATAGTGTGAGGATCATTACTCTTGGTAAAACTGTGGTCCTACATTTCCCACAAATAAAAGCATCCATTACTTTTACGGGTTTTAGTTGCAACTCCCGTACATCTTTTCTTTTCACCTCAGCTCTGAGGGGCTTATTTTTTCATCTCTTTCAGTTTCTTCGCCTCAAGTTTGAGGGGCTCACAGTTTCATTCTATTTTTTTCTTCGCCTCAGGTTTGAGGGGCTTACAGTTTCATTCTATTTTTTTCTTCGCCTCAGGTTTTGAGGGGCTTAACTTTTCCTGGCCCTTCCCACCAATGGGTAGGCCAGTAGGTTCCATGTTGACTTCACAGCTGTTTTACAGCTTGTTCCACTTCATCATTTCGCATTCTGCTGACAGGTATCTTTTCTTGGCGTACTCCAAGATCTTCAGAGCCCTACCTGCCCAAAGCTCTGAGGTTGTTGTCTTAAGATAACTCCCCCGCATATAGTGGCCATTCTACGATAGGGGAGCATGGTACTTGGTTCATTGGCCATAATCCGGTTTCTGGTTTTGAATTAGCTAGGAATTGGCTTCAGTTGCTCTATTTCTCGGATTCCCTGTTTTTGTTAACACAACCGTGTTATTGTCTAATATTCTCTTCACTTTGTCTGTGGCGTTGTATTTTGGACCCACAGACTTGTTCCAGCATGCTGACGACACTGTTGTCATTAGCTTTTCTTGCCGGTTTAACTACCACATACCCTGACCTGGAGTCCACTAGCACTAGAAGATATTTCTCTCCCTTCTTGCTAGTGACTCCCATGGGTCCAGCAACATCCATGCACACTGAGCCCCAAGGTATGATACTCTTGATAGTTTGTCCATCCACTCGGTGCCCGCAACGTCCTGCGTCATATTGACCACATACCACACAGTCCTGCAGTACCTTGCGAATTTGCTTCATGGGAATCCAGAGCTCCTGACTCTCCAACTCCTTACGTGTAGGTTGTACGCCCGTATGACCTAGCCCTTCATGCACGCCACGCACAACCTCTAACACGTACTCCTGTGGGACCCTCGGCCCGCCGGGGTTTGTTCCCACTCTCGATCGACAAAACGATTTTTCTCTATTGCACATAAGATCCACTTCTTCATTGCCCTGCCAGTAGTTTTCTTCTTTAGTGTGGGATTTTTGGCGCTCCACCTCCAACTTGTAGATTCAGCTTGATTCCAGCTATTTTCTTCCACAAATCATGGTGAGTCACCACTTTTCCCTTAGCACTTTCAAATCTATTTTCTTCCCAAATGGATAAATCCTTTGTCAGGGCTTGTGCACAGTGATTAATGTTGGTCACTACTGTGATGTTTTTATTTTTCTGTGAGTTAGTTCAAGCAATCCTTCTAGTACTGCCATAACTTCTCCAGTCATAATAATAATAATAATGAATTCAATTTATAACGCACTTTTCATTAATGAAAATCTCAAAGTGCTACAAGGAGCAACAGAATTAAATGTCAATAAAACAAACAATAAAACAATTAAAATCAATAACAATATCAGCTAAGATCAAAAGTAGAATCATGAGGAGGTAGAGTATGCTTGGTCGAAAAGAAAGGTCTTCAAGTCGCTCTTAAAGTCAACCACAGACTGTGGGGCTCTTAGACAGTCAGGAAGAGAGTTCCACAGGCGGGGGGCAGCCACACTGAAAGCCCGGTCTCCCATGGTCCTTAATTTGGTTCTCGGAATGTGAAGGAGATTGCTGTTCTGTGACCGCAGCGAGCGGGTGGATGAGTATGGAATAAGAATATCCTTCAGATAATCTGGTGAAGTTCCGTGTAAGCATTGATGTGTAATGAGAGCAGTTTTGTACTGAATTCTGTAGGCGACAGGAAGCCAATGAAGGTTATGGAGAATGGGCGTAATATGTTCAAATTTACGAACTCTCAACAAGATCCTTGCTGCACTGTTTTGAATATATTGAAGTTTCTGAAGGTTTTTGCCAGGGATTCCAATAAACAGGGAGTTGCAGTAGTCGAGCCTGGAGGAGACAAAAGCATGGACGAGCTTCTCAGCATCGGAAAAAGTTAGGGATGGGCGAAGTCTGGAGATGTTTCGAAGATGGAAGAAGCAAGTTTTAAACAGATGCTTAATGTGATTTTCAAATGTAAGATTGGAGTCCATTTTTATTCCAAGATTAGTAACAGAGGTGGAGAGGGGGATGTCTTGTCCAGAAAAGGAAAGTGTTGTTATAGGAGATGTTTGTACCTGGTGAGGGGTGCCAATCAGTATGGCCTCAGTCTTGGAGCAGTTTAATTGAAGAAAGTTCTGATTCATCCATGCCCTAATTGCCTCCAGTCAGAGCACTTCCTGGCACTCTCTCTATTGGGTGCATGGTTGTCGGACCTACATTTCCGCAGTTGTTTTAGAATCTAGCCATAGAGGCTGACTTAATGATTTGCTTCAACTTCTCTTTCCCAACCGGGGAGAATTAGCTTTCATTCACTCTTTGTTCTGTTACTTCGGGGATATTTTCACAGGTTTTTGTACAGTCCTGTTTGCCAATTGAACTTGTAAGGTGTTATATTGTTTTTAGGTTTCTGCGGGTCATAGACACCTCTGCCCAAGAGCCTATCGGGTAAGGTTTTCCATCCTCTTTGGCATAGATTTCAACACCGTCCTAATAAGCGTTATCTAGGGCGACCCGTAACCTTTCGGCCATTATTCAGCTGCACTGCACTAAAACCATAGATATACGGAAAGATCTGTGTTCGGATATTCCCGGAAATGGCCCGCAATGATCTTTAAAAAATCCCAAAATCTGGATACTTATCTTCGGCAGATCCAAAATAAATGTGGCTGTTATTTGTCAAGGGTCTGCCAAAGATAAGTATCCGGATTTTGGGATTTTGGGATTTTTAAAGGATCATTGCGGTCCATTTCCGGGAATATCCGGAAATATAAGTATAAGTATATGTGAAGGATACGGAGATATACGACATCAGCTCTTACCGTATATCTATGGTTTTAGTGCAGTGCTGGTCCCCCATCCCTTCTCAGTCGGAATTCATGAAGGGCCTTTCTTTCATCAGGGGTCATGTTAGCATATTCTTTTGAGGGCACATAGTCGCCCCATCTTCGAGGTGTTGTGTTAGCTGCTTCGGCTTGAAATCCCCTTTGTTGTTGGTTTTGTTGTTGAGCCCTAGGTGCTGCTTTTGGCCATGTTGGATTTTGTTTCATCCCGTTTTTTCTCTTTTCATCCCAACATTGTTTGTCTAGGTCACAAGACCTTACTGCTTGATCGATCTTGAGGACCAAGGTCTCACCAGGCATCCCAATGAAGGTCACTTCTCTCTTACTTCCCTTTACTACCACTCTCAGAGCCCCAACATCTTTTTCTGGAGGAACTGTTCCTCCGAGTCGATTCCAGACTGATGTGAGGTGTTGTCCCTGATCCGTGAGTGCTTTAGTCTGTTGGATTCGAGAATCCTCCGTCATGGTAGTAGATACCAGGTCAGGTTTTGTTTCAGTTGGATCGTTCATTTTGGACTGGTCCACCAGTCCCATTGGTGCCACACCCGTGGTCATTCTTCGTTTTTGCCGTCTCGAGTTGTCTGTTTTCAAAGCCTCCAGACTTTATGTCCCGGTACCTTGGGATGAAAACAGACCTGCTGCTAACTTACTCTAAACTATGGTCAGTAGTCCTTAGTAAGCCCTCTTTGCCCTACCACCTGTGGTGTTCAGCTGGTGGCTAGTCCAGATGCGATACAACTCCTCTACCCAGGAAAGTTGTGGTTTGGCGTGCGCTTCTGTCTCGAGTTCTTGAGTTCTTCTTTCTTCAAAAACACGTTGGGACGTCACAACTCCTCCACCCAAGGAGAGTTGTGGTTTGGTGCTTTGTCAGTCCACTGACGCACGCCTTGTTACCTTGAGTTCTTTATGCTTTAAGCACGTTGGGCGCCATGTTAATTCTACGTGAGTGAGGTTAGCCGCAGGACCTTGTGACAAGTCCTCACTCCAGCCTCTCCAGTAACGGGTTCTTTAACTTTTATCCTTGCACACGGGTATTACCCGATATGTCTCCAGATTAGTTAGGATTAAGGCTGAGACGAGGTAATTCACTTAGGCTTGTTCACTGTCTTCATCTGACATGTCACATCCTTATTCCCACTCCGATTTGATAGCCTGACTTAGCAGAATGGAGTCAGATCGTATCTCCCTGAGAAACATGCATTAAACGACAGCTTACCTCTAGTAGATAGTAATTGTTTCTGGCCTAATAAATTTTAGGATCTTGGAAAGTAAGATCCTAGGATGTTGTTTTACTCTTTTTGGCTAACAAAACCCTTCAAAACCTCCAATAATCTTTGTTGTTATCTTGAACCAAGTTTTCCATCATTTAATATCAAGGTGTGTCAAAGGAAAAATCCAAATTTGTACGTTTTTATGTTTCTTTATTTTTCTAGTTGCAAGGGATAACAGCATAAGCACTACTTACTACAGAAAAGATTTAATCAGGTTACATGATTTGCATTTAAGAGAATTAAATGATTCACAGCTCACCAAAGATGTCTTCCACACGCTGGGCTTTAATGTGTCTTTAGCTTTAATTGAATTGAGTTCTACTCCAATCAATAATTTGTATACTCCTCAAAAATGTTGGTTTATTCTACAATAATCTGATTCCGATCAAATATGTTTAATCCATCCAGGTAATCTTGTTGTTGTTCTACAGAAAACCCCCCAGGTGATGCGGTTGTACTCCAATCAGAAGTCTGCACTCCAGCCGACTGGACAAATCTTTGTTTAATCCCACCGGGAAGGGCTTGTGTTTTTAATCCTTCAGGAAAAACTTGTTTTGTAATCATCCACTTTAGGAAAAACTTGTTTTGTAATCCCACCAAAGAAATCTTCATTTAATCCTGCTATAATCCAGTCAGGAAAGCCCGCACTTCCAGCAGACTGAATAAGTCTTCGTTGTAATTCCACAGAAAAACTCCAGGTAATTCTGTCGTGTTAAAAATCCCAGTTGTAATCCATCAAAACTGTTCAGGGCTAAAAAATCTGGTAATCCTCCCAGGCAAAATCAATTATTCCTCAAAAGTGTTATCCATTCAAAGATATTGTAATCCATTCAGTTGTTCTGCGATGCTGATGAACAAGGCCTTCAAAGCAGGCCTGAGGTTAAAATTAGAACATCGTGTTCTCCTGGCTTTTCATCCAAGGTCAGTCAGCTTCTAGCTGGCAGGTCCCCGCTCTGGGGTTGGTCTCGGATGACCCAAAACAGTAACTTAATTAATAGTTGAATTAAATCAAAGAGAATTTGTTTGTTCCACAAATTTGTTAAATCCATCCAGAAAAATGGTAATCCAGAAATAGACAATTTTAATCCATTAGATAATGTGGTAATTCCTGGAAAAATTAGTTAAAAATCCATTACGAGAGGCCTTTAACAGCGGTTAGAAGACGAACAGGGACACTGTGTTCTTCTTATCTTCCCAATTTTCCCAAACATTCAGCTTGCTGCAGTCTGATCTCTCGACGCACAAAACTTCTCTTTAAACTCCTTTTAATCTGTTATGAACAGAAAGGAAAATATCCCTAATTCATTCAGAAGGGAAAAAAAATTGGTTTAATCCATTAATTGAGGTTTATTCCACAGAATTGTTATAAAACAAAAAAATCTTGTAAAAAATAAAAATAATTATATCCAGGAAAAATCAGTTACTCCGATAAAAATGTAAAAACATCCATTCACAGCTCCGTTGAGCTTTCAAAGGCCCTTTTGCCGCAGCCGGGAGGACAAAAAGAACTCCGTGTTCTTTTTAGCTCAAACAAGCTGATAAACCAGTCCGCTTTCAGCGAGAAGATCTCCGCTTTGTTGGTTTCAACCGATTATTTAATCTTCTTGTATAAAAGGAGGCTTTTTTACTGTTATTAATAATTTAATCTTAATATAAATTTAGTTGTGGATAGAACTGGGAAGATTATCCTACCTTTTTCTTGTCAGAAAGTACCACAAGGGATTTCCAAAAGAATAGGAAAATTATTCCATCTCTGAAGCCAGTCCAAATTGTGAAGAAGTTGGAAATATCCGGGCTGAGAGGCAAAAAAGTATTCCTTGTTGATCAAAAAGAAAAACCCTTTTTCGGATAATCCAATCTTCTTCTTTTCAGCTCCAGAGAGTTCAGTTATAATCCACAAGAATTCTTCAGAGGTCCAAAAACTCAGCAATTTTTCTTCTCAGACTTTCATCTTTTATAAGGAAACTGGGCTTTTTCTGCTCCCCCCATCGGAGAATTACATCATTTTGTTAGTACTCATTGGTTAATGATGAGGTAACTTTTTACACCTCCTCTCAGCCCTCACTGAACAATGACATAATGTCTCTCCCAGCTGTCACCCTCCCTCAGTAGAGAATGACTCAATGCCATCCGTCATGTGGGCAAAGTTCCAATTTTTTCAGTCAGAAAAAGTCTTCAACTTTCACCCAGATCCTCAACTTTTACCTACATTTACCCAAACTGTGGAAAACCCACTTTTGTAACGTGCTGTGTAATATTCAAAAACTATTTTTCAACCATCAGCAGTGAAGCATCTTTTTAGTTTGCTGTGAATCATAAAAGAAAACATAAAATAACATACATTTTACTCTCAATACATAATCATATATCTCAATCATAGGATATACATTTCACATAACCATTGCATGTCTGATTTTCTTTGTTGTAAATGCTTGACCTTTCTAACAGGCTTTGAATCAACCTTGCAGCCTCTCTTCTGCTCTGGCAAAGTGTGCATGTTCTTATCTATCTGACCTATATTTCTGCTCCAAGCAGACCTGCTCAAGAGCGTATGTGTTATTATTATTATAACTCCTTGTGTGTTTCTCTGTGTGCATGCTTGTCTTGGTAAGAAGTTTCATCTGTCTGCAATAACGCTTTGCTTCTAATAATTGTTATTCTTATTATTTTGTTAAAATAATTTTTGTTACTTTTAAACAGTCCTTGAAGCAAAAGCAAAAACTACCTTCCCCAGTAACTCTCTTCTGCAGCTGTGTGAAACCCTAAGAAGAGGCCTGGCTGTCTTGCTCCTGCCTTGAGCGTGTGTTTGGAGTGCGTGAGAGTATGTGTGTGCACATGCACGTGTGTGCATGTGTGTATGCGTGCGTGTTTTTACGTGCGCACGCTGGTTTAGGAAGAGGCTGTGTGTTTAGGTAAATATGAGGCCTGCTGTTCGTATGGCTTCGTGTGTCTGCATCATGATTCAAAATGCTATGATTTTATCGCTATCCAATAAAAGATTATATTTATATGTTTGATCAGTTCTGTATGAGATTTAAATACCCTAAAAACTATTTTCCTTCTTCTTGATAAGCCGCCCAAGCTCTCTGCAACAAAACTCCCTGCAGCTTCCTATCTAGTTCCGACCCACACTTTCTCAGAGAGAGAGACCTGCTGCTCTTCAGAGGCCCTGGCCCTTCCGTTTAGTGTGTGCATGTAAGGCCTGACTCAATCCCATTCCTTATCGCATAGGGTTAACCAAAAATGCCATGCAATAACACAAAGATGGTTTACCAAAATACAACCAAAGCCTAAAAATAAAAACATATGAGTTTACAATGCCATAAAAATTAAACTAATCTAGGGTCAAACACCAAGGGATAAAAAGTGTACCATCACACCCTGCTCTCAGCCCTGTGCCAAAGGCAACTTACCATGTGTGTGTATATGTGTTGTAAAGATTTTTGTAGCAGTATAAGTCTGTTTTCAACCCAAAAGTCCTGCATATTTTGACAATATACACGTATATATATATATACGTATATATATGTATATATATATATATATATATATATATATATATATATATATATATATATATATATATATATATATATATATATATATATATATATATATATATATATATATATATATATATATATATATATATATATATATATATATATATATATATATATATATATATATATATATATATATATATATATATATATATATATATATATATATATATATATATATATATATATATATATATATATACATATATATATATATATATATATATATATATATATATATATATATATATATATATATATA
>JBBPBX010020046.1:22887-43791 GCA_038048925.1 Garcialebias charrua | reverse complement strand
AGTAGAGTGCTGTATGAATGTGTGTGTAGTAGAGTGCTGTATGAATGTGTGTGTAGTAGAGTGCTGTATGAATGTGTGTGTAGTAGAGTGCTGTATGAATGTGTGTGTAGTAGAGTGCTGTATGAATGTGTGTAGTAGAGTGCTGTATGAATGTGTGTAGTAGAGTGCTGTATGAATGTGTGTGTAGTAGAGTGCTGTATGAATGTGTGTAGTAGAGTGCTGTATGAATGTGTGTGTAGTAGAGTGCTGTATGAATGTGTGTGTAGTAGAGTGCTGTATGAATGTGTGTAGTAGAGTGCTGTATGAATGTGTGTAGTAGAGTGCTGTATGAATGTGTGTAGTAGAGTGCTGTATGAATGTGTGTAGTAGAGTGCTGTATGAATGTGTGTTAGTAGAGTGCTGTATGAATGTGTGTAGTAGAGTGCTGTATGAATGTGTGTAGTAGAGTGCTGTATGAATGTGTGTAGTAGAGTGCTGTATGAATGTGTGTAGTAGAGTGCTGTATGAATGTGTGTAGTAGAGTGCTGTATGAATGTGTGTAGTAGAGTGCTGTATGAATGTGTGTAGTAGAGTGCTGTATGAATGTGTGTAGTAGAGTGCTGTATGAATGTGTGTAGTAGAGTGCTGTATGAATGTGTGTAGTAGAGTGCTGTATGAATGTGTGTAGTAGAGTGCTGTATGAATGTGTGTAGTAGAGTGCTGTATGAATGTGTGTAGTAGAGTGCTGTATGAATGTGTGTAGTAGAGTGCTGTATGAATGTGTGTAGTAGAGTGCTGTATGAATGTGTGTAGTAGAGTGCTGTATGAATGTGTGTAGTAGAGTGCTGTATGAATGTGTGTAGTAGAGTGCTGTATGAATGTGTGTAGTAGAGTGCTGTATGAATGTGTGTAGTAGAGTGCTGTATGAATGTGTGTGTAGTAGAGTGCTGTATGAATGTGTGTGTAGTAGAGTGCTGTATGAATGTGTGTGTAGTAGAGTGCTGTATGAATGTGTGTGTAGTAGAGTGCTGTATGAATGTGTGTGTAGTAGAGTGCTGTATGAATGTGTGTAGTAGAGTGCTGTATGAATGTGTGTGTAGTAGAGTGCTGTATGAATGTGTGTGTAGTAGAGTGCTGTATGAATGTGTGTGTAGAGTGCTGTATGAATGTGTGTAGTAGAGTGCTGTATGAATGTGTGTAGTAGAGTGCTGTATGAATGTGTGTAGTAGAGTGCTGTATGAATGTGTGTAGTAGAGTGCTGTATGAATGTGTGTAGTAGAGTGCTGTATGAATGTGTGTAGTAGAGTGCTGTATGAATGTGTGTAGTAGAGTGCTGTATGAATGTGTGTAGTAGAGTGCTGTATGAATGTGTGTAGTAGAGTGCTGTATGAATGTGTGTAGTAGAGTGCTGTATGAATGTGTGTAGTAGAGTGCTGTATGAATGTGTGTAGTAGAGTGCTGTATGAATGTGTGTGTAGTAGAGTGCTGTATGAATGTGTGTAGTAGAGTGCTGTATGAATGTGTGTAGTAGAGTGCTGTATGAATGTGTGTGTAGTAGAGTGCTGTATGAATGTGTGTGTAGTAGAGTGCTGTATGAATGTGTGTGTAGAGTGCTGTATGAATGTGTGTGTAGTAGAGTGCTGTATGAATGTGTGTAGTAGAGTGCTGTATGAATGTGTGTGTAGTAGAGTGCTGTATGAATGTGTGTGTAGTAGAGTGCTGTATGAATGTGTGTGTAGTAGAGTGCTGTATGAATGTGTGTGTAGTAGAGTGCTGTATGAATGTGTGTGTAGTAGAGTGCTGTATGAATGTGTGTGTAGTAGAGTGCTGTATGAATGTGTGTGTAGTAGAGTGCTGTATGAATGTGTGTGTAGTAGAGTGCTGTATGAATGTGTGTGTAGTAGAGTGCTGTATGAATGTGTGTGTAGTAGAGTGCTGTATGAATGTGTGTGTAGTAGAGTGCTGTATGAATGTGTGTGTAGTAGAGTGCTGTATGAATGTGTGTGTAGTAGAGTGCTGTATGAATGTGTGTGTAGTAGAGTGCTGTATGAATGTGTGTGTAGTAGAGTGCTGTATGAATGTGTGTGTAGTAGAGTGCTGTATGAATGTGTGTGTAGTAGAGTGCTGTATGAATGTGTGTGTGTAGTAGAGTGCTGTATGAATGTGTGTGTGTAGTAGAGTGCTGTATGAATGTGTGTGTGTAGTAGAGTGCTGTATGAATGTGTGAATGATGCACAGATTGTAGTAAAGAGCTTTGAGTGTTTTGATCAGATAGAAAGGTACTGTATATATATATAAGTACAGTCTATTTATTTAAAGGTTAAACAAGTTCTTTGCTTGTTGTGGTCAGTGCTGTTTATTGTTGTATAATGTTCTGTATGCAGGACATTAAAGTTCTGTTTATTGTTGTATAATGTTCTGTATGCAGGACATTAAAGTTCTGTTTATTGTTGTATAATGTTCTGTATGCAGGACATTAAAGTTCTGTTTATTGTTGTATAATGTTCTGTATGCAGGACATTAAAGTTCTGTTTATTGTTGTATAATGTTCTGTATGCAGGACATTAAAGTTCTGTTTATTGCTCAGCTCTTCCTCTGCCTCTAAAGGCTGTTTCATACCTCTGCTCTTTCACCTGTTACAGGGTGCGTGATGAAAACAGCTGCTGTCTCTCACCAGCCACCGACACCGTTCTATGCATCGCCTCCAGTCAGAACTGTGTCTTTGGTCAGAACTTCTTGTCATGTCATTTTACTGAAAATGGTCTTCTTCCAGAAGCCGGTTGTCTTCCGACGTCTAGAGAATGAAAACAACATCCATCTATCCTGCTGTCACTGCTGGTGTTTTTATGCTTAGCTAGGCACGTGGCGAGCGCCACAGTGGGAGGAAACATGAGGATTTATCCCCCACGTCTTCTTCTTGACTGTAGACGCTCCCTGAGACAAACACGTCTGAAACTACGTCTCGTTGATAAACCAACTTTAGTCCACATCTGGAGTTCACCTCTGCTCTTCACGCTCCACACACGGTTGAAGACTTTGTTCTTCCAGTTTAAAAGTGTTTGCACTCAAATAATATAAACAGGTTGTGTTCATGATAATGACCTCATGAGGTTTTATTATTAAAGCAACCTTTGCTAAGGACAGGAGAAAACTCAGGACTTGTGTGAAAAATAAATCTTTTCTGTTTATGGCTCGTGTCCATCAGTGTTCACAGGTTTGTTGTTGATTCATCCACTGTGCCACTGTGCAGATAAAACCTTTAGTTCACACGTTTATTGCTGTTGGTGAACTGGCACAAGACTGAGGAGGTCTAAATGAAAAGACACCAGTCCAAATGATGGTTCTGTACTTTACTGGTTTATGGCTCCATTAACTTTTGTTGGTTCTTTAATCCAGCTGAGTTTTAGAGTCGTCTACCCCCCAGCTCTGAAGCACAGCGGAGATATTAAAGGTCCATTTAAAAAACAAGAAATATTAATAGTAGATTTATATTTGTTTAATAAAATGCTGCTTTCATAAAGATTTGATACTTTCTGTATTCTGTCATAATTCTCATTAAAAATTAGATTTAGGTGTCAGATCAAATCTTTGCTTTAGTAACAAATGTACAGAACTCCAAAGTACTTTTTTTTTAAACATGTATATGTATTTTTGTTTCATTTACAGAGACAATAAGTGATGATGATGATGATGATGTGACAGAGTGTTTGGGCCTTCTGGCTGATGGCTAATTCACACACCCAGGGACCTTATGTAAAAATTATTTTTTACTGATATTTCAAAAGATTTTTCAATATTTAATTTTTCAAAGATTTTTCTAAAACATGCAAACAGCAAGTAAACAAAAATGTTTGTTTTTTTCCTTTTTGAAAACTAAACATCATATTATTTAATATGAGTTAAACATTAAAGGAGCTGTATGTAACTTTTCTAACAATATATTTTTAACATATTTCTTCACTCTGTCACTACCTCCTGACATACTGATTTTAGACAAGTAATCTCTGAAAAAAAACTATTGTCCCCTTGCTTCTCTAAAAGCATTTCTAAAAAGCCACAGTGACCCACCGTTAACCAGCCAATAAAAACAGAGTTTGTAACCAGCCAATAAAAACAGAGCTTGAATTTGAATTTCAGCAGAGCAAGGGTAACAGAGCCATATATGGCTCTGAGGGGGAGGGACCAGAAACGTGTCTCTGTTCAAAATTTTCCTAAGTTCCAGCGTGTTCCAGAAATTACATACTGAACCTTTAAGTCTGTGTTGTATTTACTGTCAGCTGGAAATTAGGAACATTGCTGTTTGTCTAATGTGTGTGTGTGTGTGTGTGTGTGTGTGTGCGTGTGCGTGCGTGCGTGTGTGTGTGTCTGTGTGTGTGTGTGTGCTGCAGGACGTCAGAAGTTGAAACCATCATGGCAAATTTGGAGAAAGCACATCAGGTGAGTACAATGTGTGTACAGTGTGTGTACAGTGTGTGTACAGTGTGTGTACCTTTCTGTGGTTGAGGAGCTTCGTTCAGGTAGTCACTCCTGTAATCAAGACCCAGCTTTAATAGACCTTTTACCAGTTGACGTCATTGCGCATGCGCACTCGCATTTTTCGAGAATTTACCGGAACCTGGGGCACGCAGCAATTCTACTCGAGTGTTTTCATTACTGCCAACGGTCGCGATGGGGAAATATGACTTTTATTGTGTTTATAATTGTTCGAGGCAACGTAAATTAGTAAAAGAAGAAGGTGAGACTTGTTCGTTTTACCAAGTCCCTCTAGGAAAGTCGAGTAAAGCGACTAAAAGAAGGAAGATGTGGCTTCAAGCGCTTCGCCGGCAGGACTTCACCCCGACACAAAACAGCAAAGTGTGTAATCGGCATTTTTTATCTGGCATGGCCAAACTCCGTGGATTACGTTCCTACATTACATCTTGGATATGGGAAACAGACAAAACAGAACAACCTCCCGCAGCAGAACAACATGCTACTGGACAGTTGATAAGCTAGCAGCTAGCTAGTTCTACTAGACCTCGCTGTACCTCAGTCCACTGCCTGTGTTGAAGTTTCAACCTGCGACATGCAAGGAGATTCTTCCTTCAACCCCCCTGAAGAAATAACAGGTGAGTAAAATGTCATCAAACATGCAGCTGTATAAAAATGAACAGACCACTGCACTGTTAGCCCGTTATCATTTGAACTCTTTCTGCGTTGAAAAAATATACAGTAGTAGTTTCCACAAGACAAACATGTTTTTTTAACATTATCTGAGGTCTGACAGCACTGCATCTTTGAAAACATTTCGGCCATTTCTCGGTTTCTGTAAGTTATTTGCACAGTTTTTCTGGGAGCATCGGTGACATGCTGTCACAGAAAAAAATAGCAATCCTGTCATCAATGTGTATAAGCATACAGTTTAACTATACGTAAGACTGTTTTGTTTATTGTCAAATATGAATTAATACTTTCTTTGTTTTACAGCAGCAACTGGCCAACAACTCCTTGCTGACAAAGGGTTTGATGTCAAGTCAGAGGTGGAAAAAGGGGAGCTAGTCCGAACCTGCCCACCTTTCTGCATCCAGGGCACACTGAGGAAGAGGTATGTATTGTACAAGGAGTGTTGTGGCCTTTTGCAGCACTAAGTGCAATAAAGTAAAAATATCTTTGTAAGTACAGGTGTTTCCGGCAGCGTGTAACTGGCCCGGCGGGGCACAAAGATTCGCTTGCCCGCTGGGCCGACACACATTTATGGACCTGTCAGGCCTGTCATGATCCAAATATATATATTTTAAATAAATTATGTCGACCGTGACATCACATTTGTTGAAGTTTTTGAAGGACATCACGCTAATCCAATGAAAACTCACAGCACTCCTCAGCTGGCTCAGTCATTCCCTCCCCAATTTGACCAAATTTATATACTGTATTCAAATCCATGTTTATTACAGTAATTGATTAATGAAATAGTCCACACATCCCAAAACAGACATTGATTGTAGTACATTAAATTTAGAAATGAACACACCAACCTTTAAATATAAAGCAACTGTGCTCTAATTTGACTTTTAGTAAAGTGGAACTTTTGTTTAGTTAAATGTTTTAATCTGTTAATATACAAATGCTGTTTTAGTCACATTTTAGGATTTTGAATCTCACAGAGCATTTACAACAAAACAGGTCAGTCTCTCTTATCATGGTGACCTAACCAGGCCGAAATAAAATCCTCTTTGTGACTCTGCTGTTGTCAGATCTGTTCTCTAGTTTATAGTCCAGCTCTCTGGTCATCCAATGACTTAGCAACAGAACCCCATAAACATTAAACTGTCTAAAGTCTCCAAGTTGTCAGAGAAGGCATCATTAAAAAAAATATTAGCAGGTTACTGTCTGTCCTTGTAGGCTGCTGTCCTTTAACAAGTGAAATGACAAATACAAACACATCCTCTGGTATGTGTTGTTTCTGTTTGGGACTTATATAAATAATGTGTGTGTGCAACAATGGAATGTAACAATTCAAATAAAAATGAAGCCATTTCAGTAAGGCACCGTTTATTTTCTTACCCAAAAAATCTGGTCGAAACATCTTGATAACGTGCAAACTTCAGCTGTATTTAATCAGTATCTTTAAACATCATATCAAAATGAGAAAAAATTTCTGTTGTAATCATCTTGACGTGTAAAAACAGTAGCATAACTTTTTTCTGTGTTTGAACCATTCTTCACTGCACGACTGTTTGCGTGTTTCTGCCTCAATTAAATCTGATTCTGCTTGTGACACATTTAAAGATGTTTTGAACTTCTGGCAGGACACTCTGATGGTGTGGAGACTGGATAGGGGCCGAGGTCGTCAGCTATGTCATCTGCCAGAGGGTCTGCATCGAGAACCGCAGCCAGAGGCAGAGCATACCTCAAAAGAAAAAAACATGAAGCTTTAAAATGTAGACAAAATGAAGGAATTAAAGAAACATACAGATAAGCGTTAGTGATTTTTAATGTTTACTACTACACCTGCAAAAGGGCAACAATGGCTCCACGCTGAAAATGTCCTTGTGAAGACCAGCAGTGATGGGCTCATTCCGGTCATCAGGATGTCATGGGTCAAAACGCAGGCTGTTCAGCGTTCTCCTGGAAAACTTCTCGACACAGATGTCATGCCTTAAATAACACCAACATGAAAAATGTTGTTGATATCAAACACATATTAGCAAATCTGTTTGTAGAAGTGTTTTTTAATAAATGTCCAAAAACTATTCCAGATCTTACAATTGTAGAAAACATTTAAAACCGTGCATATGTCATTGCATTTATTTCTTATCTAGTGCCACTAGAAAACAAGAATAATTAACACAATACAATAAACTACAATTGTAAAATGTTGAATAGTTTTTTGACTGGAATAAGACAAAATAAGTGATATTGTATTATTCCAGTTGTTGGTGAAGTTTGACTGAAAGTCACCTTTCTGGGTATTTGTGTTATAAGCGTAATATGAAATTTCTTGAGGAACACTGATTAAACTCACTTTAAAACTTGCAGCTCATCCCAAGTAGCAGGTGCAGTTCGTTTTTGGGCTGGTTCCTTCCATGTACAAGGTAACTGGGTGCAGGTTGGTTTTGAATGTGTTTCCAACACCCCACAACTGGTATTTCTCCATCTCAAACAACAGTGCAACAACATGGTTGCAGCCACCTCCTTGTCTGCAAAAATAATCACAAACACAATATACTACAGGTAACCCTCGAGGTACGACACCTGCGACCTACGGCAACGCGGACTTACGATTTGCCTCTTTGAAAGAATGCCGTCGACATACGACCGAAAAAACGGACTTACGACAGACGTACATTAGAAGTATGTAATCGAGATACGGCAAAAAAAGTGCGACACTACGGCAAGCGGCAAGGTGGGGGAGGGGTACAGTGCCTTGAGTGTTTGCGCATGACAGTGCGCGTGACCCTTGAGTAGGGGTGGGGCAACCCTACCGGACTATTTAAAGGGACGCGCCATCTTGACCACGTTGTTGAGTTTCGGCGAGAGAGAGAAAAGCAAGCAAAGCTGAGCTCACACCTGGCCTAAAATGCTCCCATCATTCATGGTTGAGCACTGGCTAAGCAGTTCCATCTGATCCAGGTTTGAACTTGAGAAAAACATCAGTGTCTACCTACACTTCAGTCAAAGTAAGGACATTTTGTTTCCTTGTTTCCTTTTTCTGCTGCTTCTAGCTTTTTTAGAGTTCATGGACTTTTTCATGCACATGGACTGCACACCAACACCACATGGACTGCACTGGTTTCAAAAACATGATGGTTGCAACATGTTAACAGCTGCTGCTCAAAGAGAAGTGTTCATGTTTCATGGTTGACATGTTTTTGCTGCTGCTGGATGCATGGATGAATGCATGGGAGTTCCTTATCATTTGCTGCATTTTGATGTTAACAGCTGCTGCTCAAAGAGAAGTGTTCATGTTTCATGGTTGAACTCATTTGCAGATTATGGCTGAGAACTGTTCAGGAAGAGATTTGTATTTTGTATGCTTTGTCTGTGCTGAAAAAAACATTTCAGTACTGTACCTGTACATGCTGTACTGGTTTTGTGTGTTTATGGATGAATGTGTGGTATAATGTGTTATCTAAGTGTTTGTAAATAAAGTTCTGTGCATGTTTATGGCACAGGATGTCCGCTTGTTCATTCTCATGCCGTTAAATGTGTGTGCGGCGCTCCGTTAGCGGTATAGCCGCGACCTACGGCAGAAATGCGGACCTACGACAGGCACGTGTTTTTGGTCCGCGAGATACGACAGAATCGACCTAAGTCACACCCGTAGGTCCGGATCTCTGACGTAACTCGAGGGTTCCCTGTATATATATATATATATATATATTGTGTCATTATGGAATTCACATGCAAAATATATTGTTTGTAATATATTTAAGATTTTCACACATTTAACTTGCGTCTAATAAAGTGTAAGCTGTAAACAGTGTGTCAAAAGTGCAATAGTAAACATGTTATCAAACATAATAAAATTTTCCCAGGAAAGCTAATAAATGTATCTCTTGGGATAGTTCTTATTTTTCACATCACAACATCACCAATTGTCTCAGGTTTAATTTAAGACATAGTTTACAGAAATCAAATAAGAAATAAGGACGCTACGAACATTTGTGTGACTGACTCAAACGTCATGTTTTTGTTTACATACTGTGCTAATACTGACGGCTCTTATGAAGACATGGCGCTAGTTATAGCAGCTAACAGAAGATGTTAAACCTGTAACAATAACCAAATCAGTCTAAATATCAGAAGTATTGGCGTGAGAAATTTAAAACATTTATTTCTGACGCTTGGATATAAAGGTTGTTGACAACGACACACAACGACTCACCCTGCTGGACATTCGCAAAAAGCCTGAAGGAGTTCCCCATTTTCCATCAGCGCACACAATCACCTCCTCTCGTATCGGCTGCACAATGTTCAGGCATTTTGACCAGTGGTTGTTCACTATTTTAAGAAACCAAGCTTCTAAATTACTACTCGCCATCATTACAAAGCTCCTCGGCTCCTTCCTACTTAGCCCCTACTTCCGATTTCGATTCGACGCGGCATTTTGCCGTCCAATCAGAACGTTCGTTTCAGGCGTGCTTTGCGTGATGACGTAAACTGGTAAAAGGTCAATTATGGACCCTCAGCCCTCGTCTACTCCCTCCCTCTTCCAGATCGTGTGAGTTGTGAGTGTAAACTGGAGCCCCTGTCTGTGGGCACCCTGTCTGTTGGCACCCTGTCTGTTGGCACCCTGTCTGTGGGCACCCTGTCTGTTGGCACCCTGTCTGTGGGCACCCTGCGGCAGCATCGCTCCACTCAGAGCTGGGCGGGGGGACATGCGACCCCAGCGCTGAGCGCCGGGTGTTCTCCGTTGTCACGTGTCCCTGATTGCTTCCTGTTTGGACACAACTTGTTTTCTGTGTCTTGTTCTCGTCTTTGCTCTCTCACACGCTCACTCTGCTGCTCTGTGCCAGCAGCTCCCTGATAAATGTTCTGAAAATGAATCATTAATTAGCAGGCCGGGTGTGACAGAGCAGGTAAACAGTTTGGGGAATAAAGTGAGCTAAACAGCCCCCTCAGCAGAATGAAGCGGTGGCTGCACTCGTCTGCCCGGGCCCCCAGCTCCTGCTCTCGCTCAGCTTCAAGTTTCTGTACACGGGCGCCTGCTTTGATTTATGTACATGTTCTTGCCTTGATCATCTCATTAGCCAATTGATGTGACCCGGCGAATGAAAGCGGTGGTACTGTTTCTGTGCACAGAGAGCGGAAATGGCTCAGAGGGAAGTGGAGCGGCTAAAGGAGCAGTTAGCCAGCAGTTCGAGTGCCACCACAGGGAGCTGCCATCCAGCAGAGGGCACCACCAAGGTTAGAAGAATATGACAACATCCTTTTTTTTTTAAAGAGATCACCGGAGCTGCAGCCACGCTGAGTGATCTCTCTCCTCTGGGAAAGCCAGCTTTTAACTATGAAAACTTGTCCTCTCCTCCGTTTTACCTCCTCAGAATATCAGAGTCATTTCTACATGAAAATAAAAAAAACTACCATAGATGATTTACATTTCCTGCGAAAATGCACTGTGAATGCTTATTGCAGCAGAACAGAAAAAACTGCTGAAATTGGCTAAAAAAAAACGGTTGAAATGTAAAATTAGCCTAAAGTAGCAGAAGAAAGCAGAAAGAACACGTTTGCTGAATTAGGTTTAAATAAGCAGAAATTAGCACAAAAATCAGGAAATTAGCTAAAAAAGCTGAAATTAGTAAAAATTGCTGAAATGTAGCTGCAAAGGTAGAAAGAAGCTAAACTACCTGAATGAAGCAGAAAGAGCTGAACTGGGTTCACAAAAGGTGGAATTAGCTGAAAAAGCTAAAATTAACATAAAAACAGCTAAACCCCGGCCACTACACACCTTGGGGTGTCTATGAGTGCACACCTAATTCTCCAGCTTCCCGGGCGCTTTCTATGGCTGCTCACTGCACCACCTGGTGGTGGTTGGGTTAAATGCAGAGACAAATTTCGTCTGTGTATGGGAAACATACACAGATGACAGAAAAGGACATTATTATTATTATTAAATAGTAGTTGAAATTACAGAAAAAGCTGATACAAGCAGAAAAAGCTGAAAGGAGCATAACAAGCTGAAATTAGCAGAAAGAAGTTAATTAGGCTGACAGTAGTGGAAATTACCACAAAACACTTACATTTATCTGAAAACAGCTAAAAAATGCTATATAAAAAAGTAAATGAAAAGGAAACCAGCTTAACTTTTCAGAAAGAAAAAAAAAGAAAAAACATGTTTGCTCAATTTGGCTTAAAGAAATAAAAAATAGGACAAAAAAGTGATAATTATCTGAAAAAAGCTGAAATGTTTACACACAAAACAATTTAAAAGTAGCTAAAAAGGCAGAAAGAACCTAAAACTACCAGAAGAAAGTGGAGAGAACACATTTTTGCTGAATTAGGATGAAAAAAGTTTAAATGAGTGTAAAAAATGTGGAATTAGCTGAAAAGGCGAAAATTTGCATTAAAACAGCTTACTAGTAGCTGAAATGATAGAAAAAGCTGAAATTTGCAGAACTAAGCTGAAAGGAGCACAAGTTGAAATTAGCCCAAATAAGTTAGAAGAAGCACAAAAAAGTTGCAATTTGCAGAAATAATCTAAAAGGAGCACAAACAGCATGAAAAAAAAAAAACCCCAGCTGGAATCGGCTGAAAGTAGCTGGAAAAAAGTTCAAGTTTGCACAAGTAAACTGAAAGAATCTGAACCAGATCAAAATGTGAAAGGAGCAGTAAAAGGTTGTAAACAGATCTAAAGATATGAAGGAGTTAAAATGAGCTCAATTCATTTTCTGAGGAACAATATGGCAGAAAAATCCAAATATTTCAAACAGCTACAGCTGCACCAATAACAAAAGTCCTAGCAGGATTGTCCTGAAAGAGCTAAACATTTTGATATATGATTTGTTGAAATAGCTTGAAAACAGCGGGACGAGAATTGTGCAGAAAACTTACGGGAAAAAAAATGGATCGCAATAGTGTGAATGCTTCATAAGCGTTCAGATGTTTGGCTGTTTTATGTTAAAAAGACTTCATGGTGTTTTCTTTTTTTCCCTGTACATTTTATTTTTCATGAATTCTTTCCTTCCTCAGGTAAAAAATGAGAAGGGCGACATGCTGCCCACCCAACTGGAGGCCAGCTTGTTGGCTAAAGACAGAAAAATCCTCCATCTCCTTGAAAATGTTCAGCGGCTGCAGTTCACACTACAGGAAGTTCAGGAGACCTCGACCAATCAGATCCTGGAGTTGGAACGTCAACTGGCCTATAAGACAGAAGCTATTGAGGTGAGTGGGACGAGATGTGACCGCTCCAGAGATGTAATGTTTACAAACGAGCCAAATCTTTTTAATGATTCTTTAAAATGAACGATGGAAACTGAGTCGCAGACAGCTGTGAGATGTTCTTTGTTTTCCTCCTCATGTTTCTGAAACCATAAAACGACGCTCGCTGTCATGTACGAGGTGACTAACCATATTTATCGTGACTAACCATCTTTAACATGTCTAACCATCTTTAATGTGACTAACCACCTTTAACCTGACTAACCATCTTTAATGTGACTAACCACCTTTCACATGTCTAACCATCTTTAATGTGACTAACCACCTTTCACATGTCTAACCATCTTTTATGTGACTAACCACCTTTCACATGTCTAACCATATTTAATTTGACAAGTAAACACCTTTAACCTGAGTAACGACCTTTAATGTGACTAACCATCTCTAACGTGAATAACCATTTAAACGTGACTAACCATCTTGAACGTCACTAAGCAACTCTAAAGGTCTCTCTTGTAAATGAGTACCATATGCTCAATGGGATTAACCCGTTTAAATAAAGGTTGAATGAATGAATAAAGTGACTAAACATCTTTAATGTGACTAACCATCTCTAACTTGACTAAACATCTCTTATGTGACTAACCATTTTTAACGTGACTAAACATTTCAGGTCTAACCATCTCTAACATGACTAACCATCTTTAATGTGACTAACCATCTATAACTTGACTAACCATCTCTAACCATCTTTAACGTGACTAGCCATCTCTAACTTGAATAATCATCTCTAACAGGACTAACCATCTTTAACGTGACTAGCCATCTCTAACAGGACTAACCATCTTTAATGTGACTAACCATCTCTAACTTGACTAACCATCTCTAACCATCTCTTATGTGACTAACCATTTTTAATGTGACTAAACTTTTCTAACGGGTCTAACCATCTTTAATGTGACTAACCATCTCTAACTTGACTAACCATCTTTAACGTGACTAGCCATCTATAACAGGACTAACCATCTTTAATGTGACTAACCATCTCTAACTTGACTAACCATCTCTAACCAACTTTAACGTGACTAGCCATCTCTCATTTGAATAATCATCTCTAGCAGGACTAACCATCTTTAATGTGACTAACCATCTCTAACTTGACTAACCATCTTTAACGTGACTAACCATCTTTAATGTGACTAGCCATCTCTAACAGGACTAACCATCTTTAATGTGACTAACCATCTTTAATGTGACTAGCCATCTCTAACAGGACTAACCATCTCTAACTTGACTAACCATCTCTAACCATCTTTAATGTGACTAACCATTTCTAACTTGACTAACCATCTCTAACCATCTTTAGCGTGACTAGCCATCTCTAACAGGACTAACCATCTTTAATGTGACTAACCATCTCTAACTTGACTAACCATCTCTAACCATCTTTGATGTGACTAACCATCTCTAACTTGACTAACCCTCTTTAACGTGACTAACCATCTTTAATGTGACTAGCCATCTCTAGCTTGAATAACCAGCTCTAACATGTCTGACCATCTTTAATGTGACTAACCATCTCTAACTTCACTAATCATCTCTAATCTGACTAACCATCTCTAATGTGACTAACCATCTTTAATGTGACTAGCCATCTCTAACTTGAATAACCCTCTCTAACGTGACTAACCATCTTTAATGTGACTAGCCATCTCTAGCTTGAATAACCATCTCTAACATGTCTGACCATCTTTAATGTGACTAACCATCTCTAACTTGCCTAATCATCTCTAATGTGACTAACCATCTCTAATGTGACTAACCATCTTTAATGTGACTAGCCATCTCTAACTTGAATAACCATCTCTAACAGGTCTAACCATCTTTACTGTGACTAACCATCTTTAACGTGACTAACCATCTTTAACTTGACTAACCGTCTTTAACGTGACTAACCATCTTTAATGTGACTAACCATCTCTAACTTGACTAACCACCTCTAACCATCTTTAACGTAACTAGCCATCTCTAACTAGAATAATCATCTCTAACAGGACTAACCATCATTAATGTGACTAACCATCTCTAACTTGACTAACCACCTCTAACCATCTTTAACGTAACTAGCCATCTCTAAATTGAATAACCATTTCTAACAGGACTAACCATCTTTAATGTGACTAGCCATCTCTAGCTTGAATAACCATTTCTAACAGGACTATCAGGTCACTCTTGTAAATGAGTCCACGCGGCTCAATGAGATTTACCTGACTGAATAAAGGTTGAATAAAAAAAGAAACATCTCTAACTTGACTAACCATCTTTAACGTGACTAACCATCTTTAATGTGACTAGCCAGCTCTAGCTTGAATAACCATCTCTAACAGGATTAACCATCTTTATTGTCACTAACCATCTCTAACTTGACTAACCATCTCTAACATGACTAACCATCTTTAATGTGACTAACCATCTTTAATGTGACTAGCAATCCCTAACATGACTAACCATCTCTAATGTGACTTACCATCTTTAACGTGACTAACTACCTCTAACTTGACTAACCATTTTTAATGGGACTATCCATCTTTAATGTGACTAGCCATCTCTATCGTGACTAACCATCTTTAACGTGACTAACAATCTTTAATAAGACTAGCAATCCCTAACATGACTAATCATCTCTGTGACTAACCAGCTTTAACGTGACTAACCATCTTTAATGTGACTAGCCATCTCTAACATGACTAACCATCTTTAATGTGACTAACCATCTCTAACTTGACTAACCATCTCTAATATGACTAACCACCTCTAACTTGACTAACCATCTTAAATGTGACTAACCATCTTTAACGTGAATAACCATCTCTAACATGACTAACCACCTCTAACTTGACTAACCATCTTTAACGTGACTAACCATCTCTAACATGACTAACCACCTCTAACTTGATTAACCATCTTTAATGTGACTAACCATCTTTAATGTGACTAACCATCTCTAACATGACTAACCATCTCTAACATGACTAACCATCTCTAACAGAACTAACCATCTTTAACGTGACTAACCATCTTTAATGTGACTAGCCATCTCTAAATTGACTACCCATCTTTAACAGAACTAACCATCTTTAATGTGACTAAACATCTCAAACTTGACTAACCATCTTTAACGTGACTAACCACCTCTAACTTGACTAACCATATTTAACGTGACTAACCATCTCTAACATGACTAACCACCTCTAACTTGACTAACCGTCTTTAACGTGACTAACCATCTTTAATGTGACTAGCCATCTCTAACTTGACTAACCATCTCTAACAGAACTAACCATCTTTAATGTAACTAACCATCTCTAACATGACTAACCACCTCTAACTTGACTAACCATCTTTAACGTGACTAACCATCTTTAATGTGACTAGCCATCTCTAACTTGAATAACCATCTCTAACAGGACTAACCATCTTTAATGTGACTAACCATCTCTAACTTGACTAACAATCTCTAACCATCTTTAACGTGACTAGCCATCTATAACAGGACTAACCATCTTTAATGTGACTAACCATCTCAAACTTGACCAACCAGCTCTAACATGATGAACCAACTCTAACATGACTAACCATCTTTAATGTGACTAACTATATTTAACTTCAATACTGTAACCATCTCTAACATGACTAACCACCACTAACTTGACTAACCATCTTTAATGTGACCAACCATCTTTAATGTGACTAACCATCTCTAACATGACTATCCATCTTTAATGTGACTAACTATATTTAACTTGAATATTGTAACCATCTCTAACATGACTAACCATGTTTAACATGACTAACCATCTCAAACTTGACTAACCATCTCTAACATGACTGACCATCTTTAATGTGACTAACTATATTTAACTTGAATAATGTAACCATCTCTAACATGACTAACCATCTTTAATGTGACTAACCATCTCAAACTTGACTAACCAGCTCTAACATTACTAACCATCTCTAATGTGACTAACCATCTCAAACTTGACTAACCAGCTCTACCATGACTAACCATCTTTAATGTGACTAACCATCTCAACTTGACTAACCAGCTCTAACATGACTAACCATCTTTAATGGGACTGACCATCTTTAATGTGACTAACCATCTTTAACATGACTAACTATCTCTAAGATGACTAACCATCTTTAACACGACTAACCATCTTTAATGTGACAAACCATCTTTAACATGACTAACCATCTCTAACATGACTAACCATCTCTAATGTGACTAACCATCTCTAACGTGACTAACCGTCTTTAACATGACTAACCATCTCTAACATGACGAACCATCTCTAACCTGACTAACCATTTCTAACATGACTAACCATCTTTAACATGACTAACCGTCTCTAACGTGACTAACCATATTTAACATGACTAACCATCTCTAACATGACTAACCATCTTTAACATGACTAACCATCTCTAACATGACTAACCATCTCTAACATGACTAACCATCTTTAACATGACTAACTACATTTAACATGACTAACCATCTTTAACATGACTAACCATCTCTAACATGACTATCCATCTTTAACATGACTAACCATCTTTAACATGACTAACCATCTCTAACATGACTAACCATCTTTAACATGACTAACTATATTTAACATGACTAACCATCTTTAACATGACTAACCATCTTTAACATGACTAACCATCTTTAACATGACTAACCATCTCTAACATGACTAACCATCTTTAACATGACTAACTATATTTACCATGACTAACCATCTCTAACATGACTAATTATCTTTAACATGACTAACCATCTTTAACATGACTAACTATATTTAACTTGACTAACCATCTTTAACATGACTAACCTTCTCTAACATGACTAACCATCTTTAACATGACTAACCATCACTAACATGACTAACCATCTTTAACATGACTAACCATCTCAAACTTGACTAACCAGCTCTAACATGACTAACCATCTTTAATGTGACTAACTATATTTAACTTCAATACTGTAACCATCTCTAACATGACTGACCATCTTTAATGTGACTAACTATATTTAACTTGAATAATGTAACCATCTCTAACATGACTAACCATCTTTAATGTGACTAACCATCTCAAACTTGACTAACCAGCTCTAACATTACTAACCATCTCTAATGTGACTAACCATCTCAAACTTGACTAACCAGCTCTACCATGACTAACCATCTTTAATGTGACTAACCATCTCAACTTGACTAACCAGCTCTAACATGACTAACCATCTTTAATGTGACTAACCATCTTTAACATGACTAACTATCTCTAAGATGACTAACCATCTTTAACACGACTAACCATCTTTAATGTGACTAACCATCTTTAACATGACTAACCATCTCTAACATGACTAACCATCTCTAATGTGACTAACCATCTCTAACGTGACTAACCGTCTTTAACATGACTAGCCATCTCTAACACGACGAACCATCTCTAACCTGACTAACCATTTCTAACATGACTAACCATCTTTAACATGACTAACCGTCTCTAACGTGACTAACCATCTTTAACATGACTAACCATCTCTAACATGACTAACCATCTTTAACATGACTAACCATCTCTAACATGACTAACCATCTCTAACATGACTAACCATCTTTAACATGACTAACTACATTTAACATGACTAACCATCTTTAACATGACTAACCATCTCTAACATGACTATCCATCTTTAACATGACTAACCATCTTTAACATGACTAACCATCTCTAACATGACTAACCATCTTTAACATGACTAACCATCTTTAACATGACTAACCATCTTTAACATGACTAACCATCTTTAACATGACTAACTATATTTAACATGACTAACCATCTCTAACATGACTAACCATCTTTAACATGACTAACCATCTTTAACATGACTAACTATATTTAACATGACTAACCATCTTTAACATGACGAACCATCACTAACATGACTACCCTTCTCTAACATGACTAACTATCACTAACATGACTAACCTTCTCTAACATGACTAACCATCTCTAACATGACTAACCTTCTCTAACATGACTAACCATCTTTAACATGACTAACCATCACTAACACGACTAACCTTCTCTAACATGACTGACCTTCTCTAACTTGACTAACCACCTCTAACATGACTAACCATCTCTTTTTTTTTTTTTTTTTTTTTCCATTTATAGATGGCCTCCCTTCACACCTTATAGCCATCCTCTCACTCCAATATGTATTTTTTTTTTATAGAGAGAAAGAAAGAAAAGAGAAAGTGAGACAACAAAACAACAATTATCCACAAAAAGAGCACAAGGCAAACACACCAAACCTCCGTCCACAATCCTGCAAAGCACATGACAGAGCACAGCAACAAAACATACAAGCATAAAGACTGATAATATTCATGACCTTGCATTAGATTTCTATATATAAACATACCCATACCTACAAGTATATATACAGTATACATACATATATATTTATATTCATTTATATACCCATCTACATATATCTACATATACATCCCTACATCCATTTGTGTGTGGTTGTGAGCATGCATAAGTGAATAAGGTTCCTCCAATAGAACATTTAGTAGCGAATGTGAAGCATCAGAGATCTGTCCCTCCAAAGCCCGAGACAGACGAAAGGGCGATCAGAGCCCAAGACCCCAGGAAGGACCCCGAGCCCAGAGTCCCCAGGACCACCCGAACAGGACGAGCCACTCGTCAACTCCCCAGATCCGACCAAGGGGAAGAACCGGACGAACCCCACCAGGGACCACACACAATGACCCCCCGGGGTCAACAGCGACAAATACACAGGCCCCCGCCGGAGCCCGCTGCACCGATGTAGCCCCAGGGCCGGTCGCCGATGCTCGGGCACCGGGGACGCCCACCCCTCAGGTCCAGACCCGACAGGACCAGAGGACCCGAGCCCCACCAGGCAGCCACCAGGCCGAGCCGACAAACGCCCAAGCGCCCAGCCCCAGATAGTGAGGGTCCCAAGCACGCCCGCGGGCAGAGGAACACCCACCAGGGGGCCACGTGGCAGGAGTGCGACACTAGGTAGCCTCAGAAGTATCAGAGAGGGGGCAGTCCAAGTCCCAGCCTGACACTTAAACATTCATACACAGATACACTCATTCAGACCCACCCTCATCCTCACCCTCAGACATAGAAAGACAAACAGTAACGACACGCTCCATTCATAATCCCGATGCACACTCTATACCCCCCAGGTCCAAGACATGTACCTGCTCCCTACATGGGGCAGCCCACATCCAAACCCAGGAGGTAGGCCCATTCATTCTGGGGTGGAGAGTAGCAGACATCCAAGATCCGGCCCACCCCACGCCCCGCCGACAGGACAGGACAGGACACTCGAGCCCAAGCAGCCCCAGGGGGAGCGCACTGCCAGTCCCGCCCGCGGCAACCCCGCAGGCCCCGAACCCCCCCACACCCCAGCACAACCCCTGACGGCCCACCCCCAGAATGTCCGCCAGGCAACCAGGGGGGTAAGAGAAAAATAAATAAATAATATATATATATAAATAAATACATAAATAAATAAAATTGAAATTAACAAATCAAGACCCCGACACACACACCCCCGTCCCCAAATGTACTGTTGGTGAGTGTTGTTCTAAAGTGTACTTAAAAAGGAAAGAGAAGGAGCAAAGGCTGGCATTATACCAGTTTCCCCTCCACTCCAACTCTAACCCAAGCCCTAATTGTCTAAATGCATAATGTTGAGTGAGCATAGGCATGGGGGTGAGATTGGTGTCATCCCGCCACCCATAGCCATAGTACTCAATCCATTCCCTATATGTGACTTTTATGAAGAAGTTTATGAATGAATGTCTAAAGTGTAAATAAAATTGAGTCCCAGGTGTTCTGAACAACAGAGATGTAGAACCATCGCAGCACACCCGAGACTCAAATTCCCTACATGTATTAATTTAAGATGAAGAGGGCGGAGGTGCGTGTTGAGGGATGGGGAGAAAAATATCTGCAGGAACAGTGCTCCCACAGCGAGTCAGCTCCCCCGCTGACCCTGCGTACCCCCCCAGCTCGCCAAGGTCCACCCAAGGAGCGAGGAAAAAGAAACACCTCTCCGACCGCCAGGCCATTGAGCCAAGACCAGAGAGGACACGGCCCCGAGGGCCGCCAACAGCAGAACCAACAGCCCACACCCACCAGGGCCGCCGTGACCCCTGCGAACCGACTAGACCGACTTAGAATGACTAACCATCTCTAACGGGACTAGCCATCTTTAACATGACTAACCATCTCTAACTTGACTAACCATCTCTAACATGACTAACCATCTCTAACAGGACTAACCATCTTTAATGTGACTAACCATCTCTAGCTTGACTAACCACCTCTAACATGACTAACCATCTCTAACGGGACTAGCCATCTTTAACATGACTAACTATATTTAACATGACTAACCATCTTTAACATGACTAACCATCACTAACATGACTA